>OY748297.1:19600809-19754093 GCA_963556515.1 Nudaria mundana | reverse complement strand
AACCTTGACATCCTTGGTATAGACGTTGGTCGAGAGCTCAATAATAAAAACTACATCGAAAGATGTATAGGGCTAGCTTCGCGGAAACTAGGAATACTGAATAAGGTAGAGATTCATTACACCGGACCAGAGGTGTCTGCTGTGCAAGACGCAGATTAGACCCTGCGTCGAATACTGCCCTCACCTCTGGGACGGCTCCGCGAAGTATCTGCTGGACGCTCTCGACGCTATGCAGCGACGGGCTATCCGTATTATAGGTTGTCCGGAGGTAACGGGAAGCCTTGAGCCGCCGAACAATAGCTTCCTTGGCCGCATTCTACCGTATTTACCACGGCGAGTGTTCTGAAGAGCTCTTCAATCTGATCCCACCCTCTTCCTTCCGATCCCGAACAACGCGTGCCGGGCAGAGATGCCACTCCCACTCAGTGGATAGAATGTTCGCGAGAACCGAGCGTTTTAAACGTTCGTTTTTCTGCCGAACGATAGTGGCCTGGAACGCCCTGCCTGTGCACGTGTTTCCTCCCACATATAATCCTGGGTTCTTTAAGCGGAGCGTGAAGAGGCACATCAGTAGGTCGTCAAGTTGAGGGCCACTCTCTATAGTATTGTAGACATCGTCACGACTTACCACCAGGCGGGCGGCGTCAATTTGGGGAACCCAATATAAAAAAAAAAAAAAAATAGCGTATCTCAAAATAGCCCCGCATTGAGCGACCAGTTTTTCCAGTGCCTTGATAAGTGTAAATTTAGCATATTTTCTTGGCGCAATCAAGAATGAGAACCTCGATGTAATTGAGAGTAATTTGTTTTGCTTAGTCGGCTACAACATGAAATGGAATGCAAAGAAATGCCTTCTAATAGAAAACGACTAGATTCATTTTAATCCTATAAATCATATGACTAAATAATAAAGATAGTTTTTTTTATAAAATTAGTTTGTTCGAAAATCACATAAAATCATCTGGACCGAATTTAAAATACGCTACAGAAGACACAAGTAGATAGTAAAGTAGGATAGACTATTATAATGTTTCATTTTCACAACATAGAAGACTATGCTTAGATGGTTCGGGCACATAGAAAGGATGGATGAGAGAAGATTGACGAAACAGATACATAAGGCGGTCGTGGATGGACGGGCAGGTAAGTGTTGACCTAGGCGAACGTACTTCAATCGGATCGGAATCGGAGATGTTTTGACAAAAGATCAGCTCAAGAGTATACCCATGACAAGAGTGCGTGCATGAAAATAGTAATGAA
This sequence comes from Nudaria mundana, assembly GCA_963556515.1. NCBI lineage: Eukaryota > Metazoa > Arthropoda > Insecta > Lepidoptera > Erebidae > Nudaria > Nudaria mundana. The sequence goes on along the minus strand of OY748297.1, from coordinate 19,752,833 downwards.
AGTGAAGGAAGAGAAAGAAGTATGCCAGGATCGTAGCAAGTGGAATTCCACAGTATCTGCCTACCCCACTGGGAAATAAGCGTGACAGTATGTATGATATAAGACTATGTATGAAATAAGACTATGAAATAAAGAGAAAGATTCGAACTGTTTAGAACAAAATCGTTTTAACTGGCGGTTTTATTTCGTCCCAGTAATTAGAAGTTCTAGTTAGACGAGAGCCAGTCGAGTGTTTCAAACGACAGTTTCATTACGAACCTGCCAGCTTATGTATAAGTTCGTTAACGATGACCCAACTTCCAAGTTCCATATTGTTAATGAGGAAATAACAATCCAGTAAGTTGTATTCTATAACATTGGGCTGAAGGAGCGAACAGTCGACTCTATGAATATTCAGCACCAAGTTGCAGCTACTTGTACTATTACGAGTATATATATTCTGTGTTTGCGGGTTGTGTTTTGTTTCACTATTTTAGAATAACTTGCATACATCTAAAACTCAATCATTAACACGTTTCGTCTTAAAATATTCATAAATGTATAAAATAGTGCTATTTATACTGTCGATTGATGGCACTTGGGGGAATTTGCTGCAGATATTGGACCAAAACACTTGTACCTTCCACACACACACATATCACGCCTATATCCCACAGGGGTAGGCAGAGGCGCATTACACACCCACAATCTGCCAGTATTTTTAGTCCCACGTAATAGGGGGCAAGCCTATTGCCGTCACCGGGCACGTTTATAATGGGTTATGTCCAAAATGGCCTATTGAATTTAATAAAAAGTAGCAGCCATATTGTAATTTTGAAAAAAATTGAAACCCAATGAAGCATTTTTTAAACTTGGACAAAATATACAGTCTAAAGTCCTGAATAACCATTCAGTGCTCTCTGTATAGAATTCCGAATTACAATATACAAAGAATTCCGAATTACAATATACAAGATTCTAAGTACGAGTATATACCTTTTTTGGCCTCTTACAAAAACCAACTAAAAGTTTTCGGAAAAAAGTTTGTACAGAATAGGTATCTACTTTTTAATCAATTGAGGGTTTTTTGCAAAGGCCCAGCCAAATGGAATTAACTTTATTTAGCTCTTTTTGGCTGTGAAAAACCCGACATGACCTTAGCAGATCTAGGTACTTATTACTTAGATCAGTTGTATAAAGCATTATGTACGAAATATGTTAGTGCCATCTGTATTATTTGTGTACAAGTAAAAGTAAGAATTATTTAGAACATTTTTGCTACTATTGTTTTTTTTTATTTGTTACATATTTAATAGTACCCTACCTATAGCCTAATGTATTTTTTAATATTCTTTTCATTCTAAGGTAACTTAGAAGAGATTGCTCTTTAGCAATAACACAGAGGATTGGAGCGGTTTCCATTTTATGTGGTAATAAGGTGCCTATTGTAGGTACAGGTACCTACCTACATTTATTTTTTAGGGTTCCGTATCCAAAGGGTAAAATAGGAACCCTATTACTGAGACTTCGATGTCTATCCGTCCGTCCGTCCGTCTGTCTTGGGCTGTATCTCATGAACGGTGATAGTTAGAACGTCGAAATTTTCACAGATGATGTATTTCGGTTGCTTCTTTAACAACAAATACTAAAAAAACAATAAAATAAATATTCTCCTATTTAACAAACGTGTTTTTTTTGCCGTTTGAGAACAGGGCCCTTAGTGCGCGAGTCCGACTCTTTTTTTTCATGTTCAATAAAGAGTAACTATTTTATCTTTTAAACAAAATCAATCCTGTTTCTTCAGGTGAGGTATATTTAGGTACAGTATGCACACTTTTGCCAGTTACTTCTTTAGACTCACTTAGTAGGTGGCAATCAGAACTGTTAGGGAGGATATGAGGATCACTTGACCCCTGGATATTAATAATAAGACCCCTTTTCCCAACACAGGGTTTGTTTTTTAGTCTAATTGCGAAGCGGATAAACTCCGATATTTTACGTGAAGCTACTGCCATCTGACCTTCACGAACAATTGTCGAATGGGTGTTTTCACATTGCACGATATCGTCACGATAATTTACATTCTTAGCTTAAAGTTACTGCTGCTACTTACGATATCGTGTGTCGTTATCGTGAAATGTGAAAACGTCCAATGTATTAACCTAATCAGTTACCACGAGCCCCTCTAGCCCTGAGGTACTACCAGATTAATATAGAAACAGTACGTATAACAATTCTCGGTGTTCAATTGCGATAAAATGAAACTAGAACCCGTTTATCATGTCGGACGTCCGCAAGGCTACATCCGAACTGACACGGATACCGCTGGCGGCATTATTACCTACCTATATATATCTCTGCAGCTGATTGCGTGGATTAATTCGTAAATTGCTTTATTTGTAAAGGGACTAATAAATAGTGGGTGATTATGCAAACTACCACTAGGTACATAACTATCATAAAACAAAGTCCACAGGCGCGTCTGTCTGTTCGCGATGAATTCAAAAATTACTGCGCCGATTTACATGCTTCTTTCATGAATGGATATAGTGGGTCTCGAAGAAGGTTCAGGTATATAATTTGAAACGGGTGAAACCGTGGGCGTCCGCTAGTTATAAATATAATATAATTTTGTGTTTATGAAAGAATAACTGATTATGTAACCGGTTTACATAACCACTTATTCTTTTATAAACTCACAAAATCGAAGTCATGTTAAAGATAACTCTATCGTGTGGAATATCGTTAGACAAGTGTTTTAAAACCATTGCAAAATATTTAACTTTAAAACGCATATTTTGCTTAAAACCACCGAGTCATCACACGGTTAGCCTATGTTTGGCAATAAAAATAAAAAATACTATTATTAAATATTCAGTTTACCAACATTCATAAAAAAATCCACGAGCAGTAGGCAACTACATATTTCCGTTCATAGTTCTACAAAGAACTAGTTTCGTTTTTCTCACTAAACGTTTCGCACAAAATTTCAGGCTCTTTGATATTTACATAAAACCCATCCTTTGGGTATCATTATGCTCTAATTTGGTTTACAGTTCAATTTCGGCTTAGATTTATGAATTTCTCGTTGAAGGATTTTATGGTACATTTAATCCACAATGAATTATTTCTATTATCATACATTAAGCCTTTTCCCGATCTAGTTGGCGCTTTCCAGTTTACCTCCAAAATGACCCCTTATTGTGTTTAGAAATGGTCTTCAGAACGCCATCCTAAACGTGCTTTTTTACTGTAGGTACATTATGCAGTAAAACTTACACATTCAACCGAATTATTCAAGCGTTGCATGAATTTCGGAATAAACCTCCAAATAACAATAAAACAACAAAATTGATTAGTTCAAGAGGGGTAAAATATATCCAATTTGAGAACCTTCTTTGTCTAAAACCGGTTAGACAAGTAGAAATCATGAACACTAAAAATAGCAGACTAGTTATTGATGATAGGTACTTGGTGAAACTTGTGCTACATACTAAACAAACTATAAATTGTATTATTCTTGAAACTAATTCTGGAAAAGTACAATAAGTTTGTCTATACTAAAACAACAAACTGCAACCATTTTATTGCATTCCTTTCGAACAATTCAATTATTTAGTTAAACCCCGAAATCTCAGCGTCTAATGCAAAATGGACAATAAATAGGGATACAATATCAAGAACACAATACCGTTAAAATCCAATCAACACAAGTATTTTTAGTACCGAGTTCAGACGAATGACCAATAAGCAAAAAGCTTTTCGAACATGACGTAGGTATGACCTAGTACCTACCCTAGAATTGCTTGCCATAAATTTAGATACAAATCATAGACCACAAATGGGCCTTCACTTGGTTGCTCTCCAGCGTTTTTAGAGAAAACCCGCAAATAGGATATCTAATTTTCCCGTCAAGCGTTTTTCCTTATAATGACCAGAATCCCAAGTCCAAACTCACTGATCGTACTTTCCTTTGTTGTGGCGTTGCTTGGTCTGAGAAATTTTCAGTAGGTAGATATGTCTGGCCGTCTCGTCCATCGTCTTGGGCTTTTGGTACACCAGTTCTTAGATAATACTTGTATAAATAATCTAAGCAATACTGGTCCTTTGATCACAATTATCGTTTTGACATTTAACAAAAAGAAAATGAGTTAGGTGCTTTGAGTTGACAGACAGAAATAACTCCGAATACTTACCGAAAACTTGTCATAGAAAATAAACGACATTTTTACTGCGATAATAAAAAGTTGTCACAATCAATTTCACAAAGGCAGTAGCGAATCGAAGTAGTGGAATGAAAGAATGGCCGATCTTATTGGCAACCTGAAGGGTGGAGGCATGGTTCAAGCACTTCTAGTGCCTATTGAGCGAGTTTTGAATGATCAATTTAACTTTATCCAGTGAAAACTCTAAACACTACGAACGTAAGTAAGATGCGGCACTTTCTCATGTCTCGCTGAATCCTACAATTCACAGACTATAGAGTACGTTAGGATTTAAATGTAGATTTGAGTGAGAAGGATAATGCTAACTCACACACACACACACACATCATGCCTATCTCGAAGGGGTAGGCAGAGGTGCATTGCGCACCCACAATTTGCCAGTATTTTAAGTCCCATGTAATAGGGGGCAAGCCCTCACCTTCATTGCTGTCAACGGGCACATTTAATGTCCAAAATACCCGAATGAATTTATTTAAAAGCAGCAGCTGTATTGTAACTTTGAAAAATTTTGAAACTTGAAACTCATTGCCTTGCGATGAAATGTTGATGAAAGGCAACAAAATCTTACGTGCCAGCCGCTATGGCATAGCCAATTAAAGTCTTGGACGTCTCGGACTATGATAACTCAATCAGTGTAAAACCATAAACAAATAGGATGAAAAGGGCGATGCCAAAATTAGACCCCAATGAAAATATGCATTTTTCTGAAAAAATAACAACAATAAAATGAATAAACACACATTTACAATTTGTGTAACCAAACTTTATCCGTAAAAGCACTATGAAGATGAAGACCTTTATATATATATATTGCCCTTTATATATATATTTATATATAAACCTTAAGTTAATTTCCCACTGTCCTCCTGTTACACTACGGTAATCCCATTCTCGTTGCTACTGACACTAACTACGGTATTCAAGTGAAACGACTGCTAGCCATTAACGGAATCACGCTCAAATGCATTAATATAGTAATTAACTATGTGTAGGTGAGTAAAATTATGTATGTAACAGAAATCAGTGTATCTATAACTTTATATAAGCCACTCCGCCAGGCGCGACTGGGAAATTCTTCCTAGTGCTAGAGCCGAGGCGCTCGGCAGTGGACGTAGGTGCGGCAGCAGTCTTGGACCTCGGAATCAAAAAAAGAAGGTACATCTGTAAAGTTTGTTTTTCGGGCATCACATAAAACGGCTGGACATGAAATTTGGTACAGACATACATGACACTATAGGCAGATAATATTTATGAGATTCATGAATCCGGGAAGAACCTAAATCAAGAATTTGACGACCAGTAGAATAGGTTAGAAAAGAAATAGTTCTTAATTTGTATTACATACAACACGTGTCGACGCTTTTCTCCCACTTATAAACTCCACTACAAGCAATAAATGTATAATTTTACATCTGCTTGCGATGCCATCGTCGTTTTTGTCTACAAACTATATAATAAAATAGTAATAATTGACAATGTCATGGTATTTTAAGGTGTTAGTACTTACCTATTTAAAAAACTTATGGTTGACATGTGAGCGTTCACAATATGAGCGGCCGTCTGCCTTCGCCTTCTAACCTCTTCTACTGTTATGTGGTTGTATCGACCGAAAGAAACGGTTTGTACCTACTACCCATTGTCAAATATGCAATACTTTCATTGAAGCTTATCTGAGAGATCTATTTCTATCTTATATTATTTTCAACAATTTCTATAATAAGAACCTTCTTCTTCTTTCTGAAAATAACAAAAACAAAAATTAATGAAATAAGTGCAGCTGTTCATGCGTGATACCGTTACCAAGGGAAATAGCGATTCAATATTATTTGCACATGTATTTTTTGGTACGTGGTGGAATGCAATCTTTAGGCAGACGGTAGGTATGTACCGCAACCAGTGCGCAAAAAAAAATGCATCGCAATACCGCATCCATTCGCCAAAATGTTCACCTCTTGCAGTCGGATACTACATTGAGCCACATCGAAGTAGTCCTAATGAACTCATTCACTCACCGGCATCGCCTCAGTGAAGGTATCTACTATCTAATACTTAGTTGTTACTTGAATCCAATTAAACTTGCTAATTATATAATATATTTTTTGTAGCCTCCCCGATTCCGGGAAGCCGTATCACATTTATTGCTGCCCAGAGCTTAGGCAGCAGGTGCCGCTGTTGAGCAGAGTAGTGGGCACTTTAATTCCGAATTGATTCCGATTTCCGTCAACGAGTGTCCTTCAGGGCCTGGTGCGTTCAGCCAGCATATCTTGAATACTTCGAGTCCTTTGATATTGCGACGGGTCGTCACTCTGCTCCGACAAGGACAGTGCCGGGACCGGGAGTCTTTCTTGGCCACAAGTATAGATATATTTTTGATTAGGCGGAAACCCTAAATTTTACTTTTAATTTTCGCGAGGTACCTACTGTTCAACTAATGGGTGACCACTAGTTTTTTAAAATAGACACATTAGGGGTTAAGTCAATTTAGTCTTTCTTGGCCACAAGTATAGATATATTTTCAAAAATACCTAGATTACCGATCAGTGCTTTAAAAACGGCACCACTGCAACTCGGTCCCTATCGCTAGTGGACCGACTTGAGCGCTTCAGTCGCTTTGCGACCGCGCTGGTAGTAAGACGTTTCACGATGACAAAGTTTTCGCTTAAAGATAGCAAAAAACTACTCTTTTAGAGGATTGAGTATCATACTTTCGACAAGTATAAATCAGTTCACATTGTTAATTGCTTTTCATGTGCAATAATGCACTGCTTAAGAATATTATGGTTATTTTTAACTGTGCAAACTACGCGCTTGCTCGGTGAAGTTGAACAACTTCACACCTAACAAGCGCACAACTTCACACCGCAATGTTCGAACAAGTCTCATACAGAAAGATAGAGTCGTCATTTATTTATTTAAAAATTTTGATTACTGTTTGATATATTTTTTGAATATATCTTATTTTGTTTTAAGTTTTCCCCATAATGCAATAAGACAAGAAAAATGGAGGCGTATTATAGCACATGAAAGAGAATATGAAATGTTTAAACCTAATAATTCTACTGTTGTTTGTTCATAGCATTATAAAAAGGACGTTATTTATGTTACTAAAAAGGATTAAATAAATAAAAAATAACAGCCGTGCCAAATATTTTACAAGTAAAGGAGACATTATATTGATAATGCTTAAATACTTTGTATTCTTAAAACCAAATGAGTGACCAAATTAAATCGACTTCATAATACCACCTAGTTTTTTCAAATATTTCATAAGTATCGTAGGAATGTGTACCTACCCATAAATTTATTTGATTGATTGTTTGTTTTAGGTTACAGGTTTTGTGTGAAAATATAATTGTTGATTTTATTTCGTACTAGCGTTTTTGTAATCTTTTGTCTATATAATTTATTTTATACGTTTATTTATACGTGAATAAAACAATGTGAATTTAAGTTTATCTTTCTCATCGTATTTCATTAAAAAAAGTTTTATATGCAATGTGCTCCACATTCCTTTTATAACCTTAGCGCATGGAATCCGTACCAAGTTCCTATTCCGCTTGCTGACTTTCGAGGGATGCGACAACAGCGCTGTACATTGACGCTTTTGTATTATTTATTATTTATTATTTCTATGTCAACCATCAATGTACAATCTTGTTTATTTTATAGATGGTATTTGTAATAATTACCTATATAGTATTCGAGTTCCAAGATTCCGCGTTGTATTTGTACTGAATCCAATATCTATAGTATTTTTGATCTAAGTACGTAGGTATACTTACTTAAATTCACTGCCCATAGAATATCTTTGGGGTTAATAATAGCATTACAAAAGTCTCTCGGTACCCTGTAATATACAGCCTTATAATAATAAACTGTATTTGAGAGTAAAAAGGTTATTTGTATACCAATCGTAAACTGTGATGACAAGGGTACCGGGACATTGTGCTCACGAGTTAACTACCATCGAAATATATAACACATTATTCTTTACCACATGTATTTTTAAACTGGAAACACTTTTTTTATTACTGCAGCGACATTTTTTTTACATGTTTCTATATTTCAAAGCAATGAGTTGGCTTAAACTATTCTTAAGATCTGCTAAGATAAAAATTATAAATCACAAAATCAGGAATGTCATCGACAAGAGCTTAACTCACGGGTTTCCCTAACAAGTAACAGTCGTATCCATAGATTCTAGTATTTTATCGATACCTGTCTATGATCATATCAGTTTAAGGGAGTCTGGGGCTGGAAGCCGCAGCGACTCTTCCCTTTCTCTGAGGAACCGCTACCAACTGACCTAGTGGGCGTTGGTTGTTTTTGCAATTCATATTATTATTGCAAAAAATATTTGAGAAAAATTTGTTGGTTATTGCTCAATGTTCCCATGATCATATGTATCAAGACTTGAAGAAACTGAAATGTATTTTGTTGAATTGTTCAACTTTTAGGACATTGGAAATAATAAGGAAATTACAATAAATAAATAACAGCTTTCTGCCCTTCACACTCTTGTCTCCGAAGAGTAGTTATTTGTAAAACATCAAGGTATGTGCCATTTTCAACATATCATATAAAAAAATGCCAACTTCTGGTACACTATTGCTCACGAGACCACCTATAAAAACTTTTTAAACCATCCCGAATATTTTCGTCACAAAATAATGATATATGTAGGTACCATTAGCTAGTCACTTCCGGTCACAAAAGAGGTGCCACTGCACCTATTCTAATCAAGTAAGTAGATGAATTTTCAAAAAGAATAATCTAAATCGTATCTGCAGTTTTCGAGATACGGGTGTGCGGACGGGCAGACACATGTAATTGTGATTCAGACCCATTTATTATCCTTTTTTTGACAGGGAGTGGACCTGTCCTGTCACATAAGTTGCCCTTGCACCTATTCTAATCGAGCAGGACAGTATGTACCTATGCAAAAAATATGTATTTATTTATAAATCACATGTGCCGTTTCCGAGAAATGGGTGTGTGGACTGACAGACATGTAATTTAGACGGTACACTCCCGGTCACAGAAAGTTGCCCTTGCACCTATTTTAATCAAGCAGGACAATATGCAAAAAGAATTTATCTAAATCGCATAGCGGTTTTCGAGATGGTTGTTCGGACAGACAGCACGAATGTATATAGGCTCCCCTTCGCAGACAATAAGCACTTGATTTGTAGTAGGTATATGCATAAGTTTAATGTAGTCAATTTACTTTATTAAAAATAGGAAAATTTTAGGTAGGTACAGTTCGCGTGGGATAAGCGAAGCTTTGCATTTGTGTGAGTGACCACGAAAAGTAGAGTAAAAACTCTTTTCGTAGCTGTGTGTACAACACATGTGTGTGTAAAAGAGGTCATATATACACGTTCATGTACACTGCACTCACACAAATGCAAAGCTCCGCTTATCCCTCGCGAACTGTACTAGGTGCCTAGTTACTTCTACCTACTCCCAATGCATAAAATGTTTAAGTCTTTGTAGTTAGCCAAATTGTGACCGTGTAGCCTAGTCCTTTATTTAAACTTATTTAGCCTCATAATTAACACTATTACAAAAAGTCTAATCAATCATTTAAAAGGGCAAATAATACGAAAGCCACGTTCAAAGCGTCGTTCTCTTATTTTATTTTATTTTTAGTACCTAGGTAGCAGTACCAGTAGGTACCAGGTACCAGTTCAATTTGAAATTGAAAGAAAGCCTAATTGAGTGACCTCTATAATTTTTGTGCTCGAAACGTTTTCTGACTTTAAAAAAGTTAGTTTTAATTTCAAATTACATTCCAAACCATCGAGCCGAAATACCTCACATTTCAAAGATTAAGCAACATCTAGCGAGGCTGGTCTTAGGATGGGTGACCATTATTTCTTAAGACATTAAGTGCCTCGGAGAGCACGTTGTCATACAAACATCTATGGCAGTCGTTATGGATAGTTGGAGCCCTAAAACAAAAATCCGACCGGTGTAACTATAGAACTTCGATATCGCCCATGGGTTCTGAAGGGCAGACCTCAACTGCGTTGGGAAAAGGCTCGGTGGATGATGATGTAGGAGACCCGATATCAACATTTCTTCGTCATATTCCTTGTAATAAAAATCGTAAGTGCTATATCAATAAAGATTAAAAGACATTACACACTTCAAAACAAACTCGATGACACGAAGTCACCAATCATTTGTAAAGAAACAAAACAAATACAACAGTAGTTTTTCCGCTCTCTCAGCTGTAACGTGTTGTTAGAATAAAATGTTATATTGAAAATTCGCAAGACTTCTCCGAAGGACCAGAATAGAATACTAAGTGTACGAATTGCACTTTGTGAAACAACTCGATTGCTTCGTACCATCGATCGAGAAAAAACGTGCCGTGTTGAGAAAATGGAGCGAAGTGAAACAGACTGTTGTTAAAACTTCTACAACTACAAGTCATACTTGACAGAGTGTGTATTTTTAGTTAGTTTTTACCAAGAAAGGGTTATGTTTATTTAGAATAATTGCTAAAAGAATTATCTTAGAAGGGTTCGTTATTTTTCTAGGTCGGTTAAAGTGAAGAAGGCAGTTTATAAGTATAAAAACCCTTATAAAAGCTAGAACTATGTACGTAAAGAGTAATATTGTTTTAACGACTTTTAAGTGGTAAAGTATAATAAAGAAAAAAAACTGACCCGAGTTTTTCTCTATTGTGGGGACTATTTTAACTGCTAGAACTTATAGCATACCTAGCACAGAATAGTAGATTGTTAACCAAGGGATGAAAGCATCCCATTTCTGATGAGATAGTTTGGCCAATAGTTCGAGGCAGAAATGGATGTTTTCACACGAGTTCATTACGATTACGAGGAAAGTAGATAACAGTCAAATAAAAAAATTATAACAATAAAGATTGATCACGTAGCAAGTATTGTACTTACTTTCCCCTTGTTTTTTTTTTATTTTTGTTTATTATTCATCCTCTTTTAGGGCAGGCTCTAGTCTTTTGGTCATACTGCTTTGTCATTAGTTATATTTTTCTTTTTCCCTACGTTCGAGCGCCAAAATATCTCGTCAGAAACGGGATGCTTTCATCCCTTGGTTAACAATCTACTATAGGTAAATACTATCTACCTATCTATTGTCTATGCTTAGATGGTATACCTACTAAAGCACAGAAAAATTCACCACCAGATGTGTAATGTGGTTCACCAAGTAGGTAGGTATTAATTGACCGAGTGAGCGTAGTGAGCGAAGCGTCTACATTTATAGAATGGACAATTTTGCTTTCGTCCGTCTGTCTGTGTGTCTGTATGTGTGTTCCGGGCTAGCAGCCACAGTTTTTATCCGATCTTCACGAAACTTGGCAAGACAACAAGTGTTCCTAGATTTAATTAATTTTTTTTCCATCGTATGCTTTTTTGGATTGGGGGGAAAATGGGGCTCAAATAATGTTTTAATGCTCGCGAGGTCTACTTTTCGGCCATGGGGCGACCACTAGTAATAGCTAAAGTTTTCTGTTAGTACCTAAAGTCGGTTATAAAACCTACTTTACTAACCTAAAACTTTTAATGTTTGCCAGTGCCTTTGAGCACCACAACTTGTAATACATTAAGTTAGGTGTTTCAGATCTCTGTGAGGGCCAAGGCATCCGATCTCTAAACGAAAAGTATCCTAATTCTTCTTTTATGTCGTCAAGACGCCATCTATTTAAATACAATGTTTTTTTTTAAGTCCGCGCAAGCGCGTCCGCTCTTACGTCCATTGTCGGGCGTCTCTGGTATGCACCAGAAGGTATTTCAGTGGCGCCCGGCGGACTTTGGCCACCTGTGTGGCCTCTTCGGGAGTTTGGTTGGTATAAGAATACCGCGTCGTTGGGGCCTTTAAAAAAAAAACAAAGGTAATGTATAATAATCGTTTTCATTTTGCTCCATACATTTCATACAAGTGCTCTCCGTTGCCGCTAGAGGCGCAGATGTGACATATATTAATATTTAACAAGAATATCAACGTAAATTCGTACTTCTAATTCTGATACCATCAAAACCAATGAAAAGTTTCGTAAATTACTGAAGTTATTCCAATGTATGCAAATTTAGGAACAGTAGGATGGATTGGGTATTTGTGGAATATTTAAGTTTTACGCCATCTAGCAACAAATAGCAGTACCACTTTCTTTCAGCTCCTGAACGAAAGTACACGATCACCATACATTCGAATGTAAAACGTGTAGATGGAGCTGCTAGCTAGTATATAGTATGCCACGCGACGTGGGAAACAGCGATATACACGTCTTACGACATCTGACGTTTACGTAATCTACGCGCTATGACACTTAAAACGTGTGACAGCGTCGTACGCGTGAGATAGCATGGGAACACGCGAATCTAGCTAGCTAGATAGCGGTGACGCGTAAGACAGCGTGGTGAATGACCAGTGTGTTTGTTTCCATACAAATTGTATAGGCCAGATCCGGTTCAGATGTTATAGTCGCATGTGAAGGACGAGTTTGCAAATTGTAATTTACCGTACCTTTGTAATTTCCGTGAGCAAGGGATATTTGATTGCGTGGTTCTAATAGATCCCCACGACCTGTTGTTTTACAGATCAGATTGCATCCTGACAAGCCGACAGATCGTGGTTGCATCCCATGAGAGGCTTATGGTTGCCCGTCCGATCTGTCGGAAGTCACGGCATGTGTTACACGGGCTGCGGGAACCCGGTTTAGAGCCAAGCAGGTGCGTGAAGGAGCCTCCCTGAGTTCCGAAGTCTGCGGAGGGAACTACTCTCATCCGAACCTCACAAAAAATTGTAGGACTGCTAATACGGATCCTTATCTATCCCATACAAAGATAAGGGACGTTCATTGTCGCATTTCCCTTATGACATGTTTTTTATTCTTTTTTTTCTCGGCCCATTTGATGAAATTTTCACAGATTATGTATTTCTGTTGCCTCTATAACAACAAATATTAAAAAAACAGAATATAATAAATATTTAAGGGGGTTCCCATAAAACAAACGTGATTTTTTTGCCGTTTTGGCGCGGAACCCTTTGTGTGCGAGTCCGACTCGCACTTGACCGTTATTCTCAATAGATGTAATGTAGTGTAGAATAACAGTCTTTTGACGCAGCGTCAATTATGTACCTACATACTTACATTGGGGTGCCTAATAGGATGTATTTATTTAGCAGACACGAAAAATTACTGTTCTATTTTAACGTTCCCGAGGGATCCCATTGTCTGAACCTAAGTTCCAACAGCAAGGACTACATGTCCAGGTGGTTCTTACATTAAACCCCTTTTCTAAGGAATACAGATATTAGCTGAATATCCGAAAATATAACGTAGGTACCTATGCTAATAATATCCAATCAATATTGTAGCAGACATCGGTCAGTAATTCTGTAATTAAAACAAGTATAATAACGTACTAAATGCATAATAATGCGTGCATCCTCCTTATAAACGTTCACCTTTGTATAAATGTAGTGAAATCTACAAACTATGTTTATTAGTTAACGATGAGTAACCTTGTACAGTACATTGGTTTACTGGCTGTTATAGGACTCGCTGTTGGACACTATCAAAATGAAACCGGCACGGATCCGGCAGACGCACAGCTGGAAACCTTCAGGCGACGACATCCGGTAAGATTTACCTTGTTAATCAGTTACAGTGATAAGCCTTACTGACATCTCCAGTCCGAAGAGATCGATAGGTTTATTCAACTAATGTTATCGCGGAAATTCCTGTCTAGTGATCGAATTAACACATTTTTGAAAATTATCTGCGATAGCATTGGTTGACTATCTCTTCCCTTCACCTACTGGAAATGGACGAAGCCGAGAAGTGCCCGAAAACGGCAATAGGATTGATCCCACTTGGGACAAACAGTGACCGTTGCTCACGATCAAGCTCAGAATGAATAAAATGTTTGAAATGATTGTGCTAAGTTTCATGGAGATGGGATACCAAGTGTGGCTGCTAGCCCAGAACACACATTTAGACAGACGGACTTTTATATTTTCGAAACGTTAAAATTGATAAACTAGCTAGGCAAGTAACTGAATTTGTATAATACAATTTATAATTTCCTGAAATTTGAAAATTATAATTTTCAGGAGAGGCTTGGAGTAAACACAAGACTATCCGGTGCACCACTAGATGTAAGAGACACTGTTGTCATCAATTCGGATTTGTTCAATCACAGAAATCACTTTACACTCACCGGTCATAACACCAGAGAAAGAACACCTGAACGAACCGTATTCGCCAAAGGTTACGGCGCTTTTGGATACTTTGAACTTACACATAATGTGTCCAAGTATGTTAAATCTGATGTCTTCAATGGAGTTGGTAAAAAGACGCCGATTGTGGCACGATTCTCAACTACGCTTCAGAGTCTCGGTGGTTCTGACTTGACAAGAGAACGGAAAGGTATGTCTATAAAGATGTACACTCATCAAGGAAATATGGATTTCGTGTGCTCCAACGACCCTGTTTTCTCCTTCAAAGATCCAATGTATTTCCGAAATGCTTTACATGCATTCAGAAGAAATCCACGAACTGATATTTTTGACAATACGGCTCGATGGGACTTCGCGACGTTGAGGCCATCCATGTTGGAAACAATGTTGTGGTCGGGTTCAGACTTCTCCCTACCAGATGGATATAGGAGAATGAATTTTTATCCTATCCATACGTACATACTGTATAACACTCGAGGGGAGAAGTATTATGTGAAGTTTATTTTTACAACAGAACAGAAAATCAAATATTTGTCAGATGCTCGTGCAAAAGCACTTGCAGCGGACCGTCCTGATTACTTCCACAGGGATTTGTTCAACGCGATATCTCTTAAAAAATATCCTTCATGGAAGGTAGATATGCATATATTAACAGAAGGAGACTTACTAAAAGTTGATTACGATCCTTTTGATGTGACTAGAAGGTGGAGGCAAGGAACATTCCACACCGTTCCTCTGGGTCGCATAGTGTTAAATACACTTATTGATAACCATTTCCACAATATTGAGGGCACTGCCTTTAGTGTGGATAATTTAGTTCCTGGCGTATTTGGACCAGTTGATTCCTTGTACAGAGCTCGTAAAATTATGTACCCAGATGCTCAAAACTACCGTTTGGGGTCAAACTACAACAAAGCAATAATGAACGCACCCATTTTAATAAACACATACAATCGAGATGGAATCTATCCTACACTAAATAACATGAAAGGAGCACCTAATTATTTCCCAAATTCATTTAATGGACCTATGCCTTACGTTGATGAACAGAGACCCTTTGAAAATATAGAAGTGTATCAAAGCAAAGCCGTTGATTTAGGACCATTGGCAGAATTCTACAATGAAGTAGTAGAAAGCGATGCCCACAGACAAAGAATCGCAAACTTTTTAGCGAGTACTATGCGGACCATACCTTGGGACATCGAGAAGAAATCTTTGCGCCTCTTGTCGCAGATATCTCAAGATTTGGGGAAACGTGTGCGGTTAGCTTTAGAGAGGGTGAGGGCTGTAAATATAGGGGAACGACGTAATCAAACAGCCCACTGTATAGCTGAAGCAACTCGGTTGAACATAGACGAGGAACTCCACCACCGCCACCATTTGTACAGTGGAGACCGACACATGAGTTTCTATCACTGACCTAAGAATATTCATCATTGTCGTCAGCGACTCTGTATTTAGTGTAGGTGCAAATAAAAGTTGATTAAAATCGAAGTCAATAAATCCTTTTCAAGACGAAAAAGATTATAAAGTAATGTACCTACTTACCTAAGATTTTAATTTTATTCAATTTGTTCAATACATGGGTCAAATAAAATCTCAAAACGAATTATAAACTTAAGACGAACAGGTATTTTACCTTTTACGTGATTATTGAGATATAGTTATAGGTTCATACCTCTTTAGCAATAATCGCGTATAATATGTGAGACGTGTCATATTACTTCTTTATATCCTCTCCTAGTCCCACCAGTTTTAGCAGAACCTAGGTAGGTATCCTACTTATAATTTCAATGTAGGAAAGTACTTAATTCAGGCTCACGACGGCCTAACGATTTACACAAGGGTTCTCTGGTTAGTTAGTCTTTTACTCGTACCTACCTATTTCACTAGTAGAATATACCTAATTACTAAATTACCTAGTAAAGTTTTAATGTTTCAATAAGTTTTAGGGTTCCGTAGCCAAAGGGTAAAACGGAACTCCATTACTAAGGCTCCGCTGTCCGTCCGTCCGTCTGTCCCTCTGTCATCATCCGGTTGTATCTCATGAATCGTAATAATAAGACAGACTAGTTATCCCAGCGAACTTTGTATCGCCTAAAATATAAAAAAAAAAGTATATATATATAAAATATTAAAAATAAAAAAATATACCTATATATATATATATAGATTTAAAAAAATGTATGTAAATTGAAAAACGTGACGGACGGACAGACAAACTGTCGTATTAAATATATAGATTACAACAATACTTACCAACTAAAAACAAAATAAAATAAATATTTAAGGGGCTCCCATACAACATTTTAATGTGATTTTTTGCCGTTTTTATAGATAAATAAATAAATAGGTAGTGAAATAGATAGGTAGGTACCAACCTACATACTGCTTAACAAAACAATCTCCTGCGAAATGTTATAAATACTTAGGTAGGTACTCACAAAATATCAGTTTCCGTCGATTGCTATAATATATTAAGTGAAGTACCTATAACACACAAGGATCCTGAATGATTGTTTACTGCTAATCAATGTATACATTATATCCTCAAAATTAATTTTTCAATAAAACTGCTAGCTGTCTCAAATTTCAAAAAAAAATGGAATTAGGTACTTCAAGTTTGAAGCGGTCGTTCAGACAACCTTATAATTTAATGCATCATAGCAAATATCACAACAATATCGCAGACCCCCCACACCATACATACATTTTACTATGAACCACTGATATTAGTTATAAAAGATCATAGCTATGAACACGTTCAGACTACGATAGCGCACTATATATTGGTTTGCTATACGCTATATATTGAGCGCTGTGCTGGCTGTGCTATATCCATGTGTGCATGCCATGCTAAGTAGTATAGCAAGCATGTAGTCTAAATTATTTTTACTATATTGGTTATCTTATAGCGTATTCTGAACGACGCTTTAAGTGTCATAAATTGACAAACCCAATTGACAGCTACTACTTTTGATCGCCGAGTGTTGCCAGAGTACAAAAACTAGTAGAATATCAAGACGAGAATTATTTTATTCATTTCCACTGATTGACACCCACTACATAGGCCCCCCTCGAGCATAGTATGTAATAAATAAATGACCAAAATACAATAAATCCACAGACTTAAAAACTTGCTCTCAGTGTATTACCCACCACGACCTATCATTATCTTTATCATTATCTTTCCACGACCTATCATTATCATTACCTTCATTTAACTTAATTACATATTTAATAAATTTTTAAATAAATCTATAAAAAATACAAATATATTTAAAAATATAAAAAAATAGTGTACCACCGGCATCGGGTACAAGGACCAAGCTACCGGTGGTTAGGGCTCCAGAGAGAGGAATTTCCTCACGATGCGTGCCGTATCGTGCAACACTGCCTTCTGCATCAGGCCCTTAATCCAACCGTCTAACGAGAGCCTCTGTAGGTGTTGGTCGAGGCTCTTGGCGATCAGTCCATGCACGGAAACGACTATCGGTACAATAACAGCTGAGCTTACATGCCACATGTCGACAATCTCGTGGGCCAAATCCAAATACTTTACTTGTTTGTCTTTTTCGGCTTTCACGAGATTGCTGTCATGCAACTATTATTGCACGGCGCTCTAACCGATCTACTATCACTATGTCAGGCCTATTTGCAACAATAGTCCTGTCAGTGATAATAGATCGGTCCCAGTACAATGTGATATGATCACTTTCGAGAACTGGGTCGGGCACATACTTTCACGAGTTTGTATTTCAGAGCAAGTTGTTGATGGACAATCCTAGCTACTTGGTTATGCCTATGCAAATACTCGCCGTTAGCCAAACTAGAACAACCAGAGATAATATGCCTAAGAGACTCTCCAGGACGGTGGCACGCCCGACATATGTCAACCGTACCATCCTTCAGAATATACCTCCGGTAATTTTTAGTCATGACAACTTCGTCCATAATTGCAAAGACAAACCCTTCGGTTTCTCCAAATAGATTACCGAATCGTAGCCAGGATACTGATGATTTTAAATCAATATCAGGTCCATGTAGGGCCTGATAGAAACGTCCATGTAACTCTTTACCCTTCCATACATCCATGCGGTCATTGGTACTTAGTATTATAGGTTTGCGCCAGTTCTCTTTAGCCAAACCGAGCGGGTTAAATCCGTTGTCTACTGCAGCAACATCACGATGCAAATCCTCGTCTTCCCGCAGGAAGTATTCCCTAAGATTGCACACCTCACGGTTGTGAAGGGTCTTAGCATTAAGAAAGCCTCGGCCCCCACACTTCCGTGGTATGTACAACCTCATTACAGATGAACGCGGATGATGCATTCGGTATGTAGTGAGTAGCGTACGGACTTTTCTATCCAAGGCGTCAAGTTCTGTCTGAGTCCATCTGAGTATGCCAAACGAGTACACTAAAACTGGCATGACCCAAGTATTGTAGGCTCGCACCTTGTTACCGCCCGATAAAAGACTCTTAAGAACTTTTTTCAGGCGGCCAAAGAAGCGTTCCCTCAATAATTGTTTCATTTCAGTCTCTGATATGCCTAACGCTTGTGACATACCCAGATATTTATAAGTATCGGTTGCCGAAAGGGACCGAAGTTGAGTGGAATCCGAAAGTTGTATTCTTTCGGAATCCACTATCCCACCCTTCTTCACATGCATGCTTGCACATTTGTCTACGCCAAATTCCATTCTGATAGAATTACTAAAGGTTTCCGTTACCTTTAGTAATTCCATCAGTTGGTGACTGTTTGGGGCAAGTAATTTTAAATCATCCATGTAAAGAAGGTGAGACAAAACCTGGCCATCTTTCCGCAACCGGTACCCTAGACCTGAATTCTCCAGCAAAGCGCTGAGAGGATTCAGGGCCAGACAAAACCATGAAGGACTCAGACTATCGCCCTGAAATATACCACGCTCGATCTTTATCGGTCCACCATTACCACAAGTCTGTCGGCATCCTGAATAGCACAAGACGGTCTTCCATTGCCCCATGCATGTCCCTAAGAAGGTACATAGAGTTGCATCAATCTTATACAACTCCAGCACCCTCCTAAGCCATGAATGAGGCACAGAGTCATAGGCCTTCTTGTAATCTATCCAGCATGTCGCCAGATCCTTGCGATTACGGCGTACCTGTTGGCTAATAACCATATCCATAATTAGGAGCTCTTTAGTGCCACGAGCCCCACTTCTACATCCATTTTGAGAGATTGACATGATGTTGTTGTCAGTTATGTGGCGCGTTATTTTTTGTCTCAAAATAGATGTGAGAAGCTTATAGACCGTTGGTAGGCATGTAATTGGTCTATAATTTTTAGGCTCTATGGCACTACCAGATTTGTATAAGAGATGGGTCATACCAGTAGTTAGAAAATCGGGAAGCGATCCTGATTCCAAACATGATTGGAATTGAGCTGCCAACCGTCCGTGTGAACTACGGAACCATTTTATCCAAAAATTGTGCAGTCCGTCTGGTCCTGCTGATTTCCAGTTCGGTAACAGACGGACTGCGTTGGTGACATCACTATCTACGAATTTTAATGGTTCCATAGTTTGTATCGGTTCACACAGACGATTAACATCCCGCATCCAACCATCCTCTGTGTGGCTGACAGGAGCCGACCAGATGCCACTCCAGAATGCAATGGTGGCATCATCATCTGGCCGGCGCTCGTCAATCACACTTGAATCAGATCGCTCCCAATCTCTGTAGACCCATCTCTCATCTTTTTGGAACATGCAGTTTTGGGAATACCGGTCCACTCTTTTTTTATATCTTTTTATACGATTTGCCCACGCATAGACTTTTTGCTTCAGGTAGTCAATGCGCTCTGTGACCCGAAAAGCAAATTCTTGGGATCTAATATTAGTCCCCAAGAATGCCCGGTTCACAAAGCGCATCACTCTAGGGCGAGTATTGCCCGACCTGAAGCAAATAAGTTTCCCAATGAATGCCCTGGTCTCGGCAATACGACGTTCAATCCTATACTGCCAGGCTGGTGTAACAAATTTCGGTCGAGTAGCTTTATCATTTGATAAAAGCTTAATATTTGGTACTCGACATGCCGCAACAGCCCCACAGTACAGAATCGAATGTGTATCACCGAGATTTTCACTACTCTTAAAATAGTCTGACAGTAGTGAATCCAGAGCACACATTAGGGCTATATTTTTCTTATCCGTAGGCAAACGCGGTAGACGAGGTCTTTCGGTAGGTGTTACGTTTCGATATTCCCTCAGTGCACATTCCAAAGCGCTCCCTAATTGTACATTGCAATGAGTACTTACATCTGTAACCCCGGTATCCAATAAATCATCATCAGTGGGACGTTGTCTGGAAACAGTAGGAACATGTGTACCTGATGATGTAGGTATTGTGATACCAGGATTATCCTGTAAATCTGAGCGAAGCCTCTCAAGCACGGCATAGCCGCATAATATGCCCGCATGACGTTCTCGTTCATGGAAGAAGTCCATCGCATGCGGTGCACATTACCAGCGGCAGCGGGGTCCCTAATCGAAGCCGGAGGGCGTCGGGGTCCCAAGCAGGTTGGTGGCCGGCCTCTCCCCTGCCGACGTACAGGTGGAGGCGACGTCGGTGGAGAGAAATACTCGTCGCTGCTAGAGCTCGACGCCTCACCAGTAGCCAAAGTTTCCGGCAAATGGGAGGCGGAGCTATGCGACGAGTCCGGGGTTGGTAATTGTGCAGTTTGTCTCTCTCTGGCTCTAGCTCTTGTGAGCATATTTATCCTTTATCATCATCCATCCATTTCTTGATATTGTTTGTATTTGAAATATTTTCTTAAAGTGACATATGCCAAACATCTGCAATTTGGTAATTTTTCTTTATCTTGATAATATATAGTTTGTATATTTTAAGGAGATCACAGGTTTTAGAATCAGATTCTGTGGAATACAATTGTGTTTTATTAGTTAGTTAGATTAACAAAACAAGTGTGACCGATACACAATGATTCCTATGACATATTTGTTTCCAATAAATAGTTTGTATATGTAATTTATAAATTTATTGCAAATCTTGCTATGCAATATATAATTATAGTATAAATTTAGACTGTAAAATTAAATAAAAATATTAAAATAATTTTAAGATGAAAAATGACGTTCGATGATATTAAGGGTTGCCAGGTTATTACTATTATTATTATTTCGTTTATTCCTTTACATTCTTATTTCATACATTTTTAAATACATTTATAAAAAAAAGAAACAAATACATTTAAAAATATAAAATATAGTGACCCACCAGTAGCGGAGTAGGACCCAAACTACCGGCGGTGGAGGCTACAGACTAAGAAACCTCCTAACAATACAGCACGTGTCGAGGATAACAGCCTTCTGAATCTGACTCTTGATCCAACAATCTAACGAGAGTCTCTTGAGATGTTGATCGAGACTCTTCGCTATTAATCCGTTTGCCGAAACGACCACCGGGACAATGATCGTCGAGTCTACGTCCCACATGGCGGTTATCTCGAAGGACAGATCGAGGTACTTACTAAGTTTGTCCTTCTCTGCCTTCACGAGATTCTCGTCATGCGGGACGGCGATGTCGACGAGCACTACCCGACGCTGGGTCCGATTAACCAACACGATATCGGGCCTATTGGCAACAATAGTCCTGTCCGTGATGATTGATCGGTCCCAGTAGAGCAATGCACGACCATTCTCAAGAACTGGCACTGGTGTGTATTTATAGTACGGTACTTCAAACTCAATAAGGCCATATTGAAGAGCAAGTTGCTGGTGGATGATCTTGGCTACTTGATTGTGCCTATGCAAGTACTCGGTGTTAGCAAGATACGAACAACCGGAAATAATATGGCGAAGTGATTCACCAGGACGGTGGCATGCTCGACAAATGTCGACCGTACCGTCCTTCATGATGTATTTCCGATAGTTGTTCGTCTTGATAACCTCATCTGCAATTGCACAGGCAAAACCTTCAGTTTCCCATTATTATTACTATTTCGTTTATTCAATAACATTCTTATTTTATACATTTTTAAATAGATTTATAAAAAACACAAATACATTTAAAAATATAAAAAATAGTGTCCCACCAGTAGCGGAGTAGGACCCAAACTACCGGCGGTGGAGGCTACAGACTAAGAAACCTCCCAGCCTGAAACAAAGGAAGCATCCTTGAACGATACGCAGTCAGGTTGGTTTCCCCATCTGTAGCCTCATAATATGCCCGCATAACGTTTTCATTGATGGATGAAGTCCATCGCATGCGGTGCACAATACCACCGGTAGTGGGGACCCTGAAGCTGGTAGGCTTCGGGGCCCCAAACTGCTCGGCGGCCGGCCTCTCCCTCGCCGGCGTACAGGTGTTGGCGACGACGGCGGAGAGAAATACTCGTCACTTGAAGAGCTCGACGCCTCAGCGAGCACCTGTGTCAGCGATGTGCGGTCCGGTGCCTGGGAGGCGGAGTTTAGTGACGAGTCCGGGGGTGTTATTTGCGCATTTCTGCTTCTGGCTCTTGTTTGCATCTCACAATCACATCATATTGTTTGGCCATAATATTGAATGTGATGTTGATATTTTTGAATTCATTGAGTGACATGTGTCAAATCTTCGTTGCATATTTTGTAGACTATGTTTATTGTTCTAAAGTTCTAAAATATTATAAAATCCTTTATGTATTGACTTTTTGCTGATATTATTATGAAATCTGAAGTAATTGTATAAATTTAGGTAATAATATATAAATAACAATATTAAAATATTTTAAGAATGAAAATGATGTATGAGACGTTGAGAGTTGCCAGTTTATTTATTATTATGTTTATTCATTAACATACTTATTTTATACATTTTTAAATAGATTTATTATTATTATTATTATATCGTTTATTCATTTATATTCTTATTTTATACATTTTTAAATACATTTATAAAAAACACAAATACATTTAAAAATATAAAAAATAGTGACCCACCAGTAGCGGAGTAGGACCCAAACTACCGGCGGTGGAGGCTACAGACTAAGAAACCTCCTAACAATACGGCACGTGTCGAGGATAACAACCTTCTGAATCTGACTCTTGATCCAACAATCTAACGAGAGTCTCTTGAGATGTTGATCGAGACTCTTCGCTATTAATCCGTTTGCCGAAACGACCACCGGGACAATGATCGTCGAGTCTACGTCCCACATGGCGGTTATCTCGAAGGACAGATCGAGGTACTTACTAAGTTTGTCCTTCTCTGCCTTCACGAGATTCTCGTCATGCGGGACGGCGATATCGACGAGCACTGCCCGACGCTGGGTCCGATCAACCAACACGATATCGGGCCTATTGGCAACAATAGTCCTGTCCGTGATGATTGATCGGTCCCAGTAGAGCAATGCACGACCATTCTCAAGAACTGGCACTGGTGTGTACTTATAGTACGGTACTTCAAACTCAATAAGGCCATATTGAAGAGCAAGTTGCTGGTGGATGATCCTGGCTACTTAATTGTGCCTATGCAAGTACTCGGTGTTAGCAAGATACGAACAACCGGAAATAATATGGCGAAGTGATTCACCAGGACGGTGGCATGCTCGACAAATGTCGACCGTACCGTCCTTCATGATGTATTTCCGATAGTTGTTCGTCTTGATAACCTCATCTGCAATTGCACAGGCAAAACCTTCAGTTTCCCCAAAGAGGTCCCCAAACCGTAGCCAGTTCACCGAAGCGAGCAGGTCTACGTCGGATCCTGTTAAGACCCGGTAGAACCGCCCGTGTAGCTCCTTACTCTTCCATACGTCCTTACGGTCTTCAGTACCTAGCATCTTTGGTTTACGCCAGTTCTCGTTAGCCAAGGAAAGAGGTGTTAGGCCCTTGTCAACCATCACGACATCGCAATGAATATCACACCCGTTCTGTAGAAAGTAATCTCTCAGACTGCACACTTCACGGTTGTGGAGGTTCTTGGCATTCAAAAAGCCTCGACCCCCCCACTTTCGCGGAATGTACAGTCTCATGACAGAAGATCGTGGGTGTAACATTCGATGCAATGTCAGTTGTTGACGGACTCGCCTATCCAGGGCGTCTAGTTCCGTTTGAGTCCACCTAAGTATGCCAAAGGAGTATAACAATAAAGGTATCACCCAACCGTTGAAAGCCCGCATTTTGTTACCACCGGACAAAGAACTGTTAAGAACTTTTGTCAGGCGGCCAAAAAAACGTTCTTTCACCGATTTCTTAATATCCTCTACCGCTATACCCAATGACTCTGACATACCTAGGTATTTGTATGTTTCGGTCTCGGAGAGAGATCTGAGAGTTATTATCTCAGAAAGTTGTAAATTCGGTGAATTTACAACCTTCCCCCGTTGTACATGCATAACCGCACACTTATCAACACCGAACTCCATCTTAATGGCATTACTAAAAACTTCCGTAGTTTTTAATAATGTCACTAAATCTTGGTGCTTCAATGTGAACAGTTTGAGGTCATCCATGTACATCAGGTGAGATATAACCTCACCCCCTCTACGAAACCGATAGCCTAGCCCTGAATCCTTCAGCAATGTGCTAAGTGGATTCAGTGCTAAACAAAACCACAATGGACTCAAACTGTCGCCCTGGAATATACCACGCTCGATCCTTATCAAGCCTTGCGGGTCAGAGGCGTGCCCACCACTACCTGGTTGACGAAGGACTGTGGTCCACTGCCCCATACACGAGACTAAGAAGGATTTAAGAGTCGGATTAATTTTATACAACTCTAAAATCCTCCTCAGCCATGAATGAGGCACCGAATCATAGGCCTTCTTGTAGTCAATCCAGGCAGTAGAGAGGGCGCCCCTACTCCGCTTGACTTGTTGGCTAATGGCCATATCAATGAGGAGTAGCTCCTTAGTACCACGAGACCCAGCCCTACATCCATTCTGAGCGTTATCTAAGATATTATTAGATACTATGTGCGAGTTTATTTTACTTCTCAGAATAGATGTAAGGAGCTTGTAGATGGTAGGTAAGCAAGTGATGGGTCTATAGTTTTTAGGTTCCGTGGTACTACCTGATTTGTGGAGCAGGAAGGTGATGCCAGTGGTCATGAAAGCGGGTAAGGAACCAGACTCAAGGGCTTCTTGATACTGTGTTGCCAAGCGTTCATGCGAACTCTGAACCCACTTTATCCAAAAGTTGTGCAATCCATCCGGCCCAGGACTTTTCCAGTTCGGGGCCGTACGAATTGCACAACTAACGTCTTCGGAGTCTATGGTAATAGACTCCATGGGTTCGATGATACTGCATTCACGCTCGACGACACGGATCCAGTCGCCCTCCGAATGTTCGACGGGTACCGACCATATGTCACGCCAAAATTGATTCATGGTGTGAGCATCTGGCAGTTGTCCGTCGCTCAAACGTTGTCCAGTTCCCTCCCACTCTCGGTACACCTTCCTTTGGTCACTTTGGAAGATGCGATTCTGCCAGTATCTATTTACACGCTCTCTATAACGACGGATACGGCTTGCCCATGCATACACTTTCTGTTTCAGAAAGTCAATACGTTCCGTGACATTGGCTAAGTATTGCTGGGGACGAATACCGGTCCCAGCAAATGCCTGAGTCACGAAACGCATGACCCGGGGACGACTATTTCCCCGGCTGAAAGAGATAAGCTTTGCAATGAGAGTCCTAAATGTGCCGATACGTCGCTCGATTCTTGCCTGCCATACGGGAACACCATCCGGTCGTGGTGCACGGTTAACTTCAGGGAATTTAACGCGTGCAACACGACAAGCGGCAATCGCTCCACAGTAAAGAATCGAGTGAGTATCAAGCAAATCACTACTAGTCCGTAAGTACGGTTCTAGCAATGCATTTAGGGCTCCCATCAACGCCAGATTTCGCTTATGCATTGGCAAGCGTGGTAGCCGCGGTCTAGAATTAGGTATAAACCTATACTGCGAGATCACATCTTCTAAAGTACTCCTCAATTGCTCGCTTACCTGGATAGACGTATCACTCGTATCATTTCCTGCGTCGAGTGCGGGTTCCGCTAACGTCGCACTTGTAGCAACCGTCTGTGTCACAGGTGACGGTGCTCTCGTTGACACTGGAGCTGTACGAGTAGATAATACTTCCAGGCGTAGTCGATCAAGCACAGATTGATCCAACAACTTACATCGTTGGATAGCCCGCACTTGATCCGATAGTCGTTGGATGGCAACGGTAATTGTTGGTTCAAGAGCCTGAAACAAAGGAAGCATCCTTGAACGATACGCAGTCAGGTTGGTTTCCCCATCTGTAGCCTCATAATATGCCCGCATAACGTTTTCATTGATGGATGAAGTCCATCGCATGCGGTGCACAATACCACCGGTAGTGGGGACCCTGAAGCTGGTAGGCTTCGGGGCCCCAAACTGCTCGGCGGCCGGCCTCTCCCTCGCCGGCGTACAGGTGTTGGCGACGACGGCGGAGAGAAATACTCGTCACTTGAAGAGCTCGACGCCTCAGCGAGCACCTGTGTCAGCGATGTGCGGTCCGGTGCCTGCGAGGCGGAGTTTAGTGACGAGTCCGGGGGTGTTATTTGCGCATTTCTGCTTCTGGCTCTTGTTTGCATCTCACAATCACATCATATTGTTTGGCCATAATATTGAATGTGATGTTGATATTTTTGAATTCATTGAGTGACATGTGTCAAATCTTCGTTGCATATTTTGTAGACTATGTTTATTGTTCTAAAGTTCTAAAATATTATAAAATCCTTTATGTATTGACTTTTTGCTGATATTATTATGAAATCTGAAGTAATTGTATAAATTTAGGTAATAATATATAAATAACAATATTAAAATATTTTAAGAATGAAAATGATGTATGAGACGTTGAGAGTTGCCAGTTTATTTATTATTATGTTTATTCATTAACATACTTATTTTATACATTTTTAAATAGATTTATTATTATTATTATTATATCGTTTATTCATTTATATTCTTATTTTATACATTTTTAAATACATTTATAAAAAACACAAATACATTTAAAAATATAAAAAATAGTGACCCACCAGTAGCGGAGTAGGACCCAAACTACCGGTGGTGGAGGCTACAGACT
Source organism: Nudaria mundana (assembly GCA_963556515.1). Lineage (NCBI taxonomy): Eukaryota > Metazoa > Arthropoda > Insecta > Lepidoptera > Erebidae > Nudaria > Nudaria mundana. Next base: position 19,725,294 of record OY748297.1, on the reverse strand, counting down.
AAGAAACCTCCTAACAATACGGCACGTGTCGAGGATAACAACCTTCTGAATCTGACTCTTGATCCAACAATCTAACGAGAGTCTCTTGAGATGTTGATCGAGACTCTTCGCTATTAATCCGTTTGCCGAAACGACCACCGGGACAATGATCGTCGAGTCTACGTCCCACATGGCGGTTATCTGGAAGGACAGATCGAGGTACTTACTAAGTTTGTCCTTCTCTGCCTTCACAAGATTCTCGTCATGCGGGACGGCGATATCGACGAGCACTGCCCGACGCTGGGTCCGATCAACCAACACGATATCGGGCCTATTGGCAACAATAGTCCTGTCCGTGATGATTGATCATTATTATTATTACTATTATTACTATTATTTCATTACCTTTATTATTATTTTTCCTGACCCAGAGCACTTCCAGGCAGCGGCCTGGAAGTGCTCTGGGTCTGCTCTGGGGCTTCTGGTCAGGAAAAATATGGGTAATGGGTCAGTGTCGGATTAACTACGTAGCACAACTAAGCACGTGCTACGGGCCCCGAGCTCCTTCGAATGTCTGACTGTACAAAATGTCAAATAAGATAGGAGCGTGGATGCGAAAAAATTTCGCATCCAGCTTGAGCAGCTAGAGAGTGTTTTAGATTCTCTGTTTCTGGCAACCGCGGAGTAGCACGTCCCTCTGCGCATGGTTCTGTCTCAGACACCCGCAGATAGCACCAGTGAAGACAACGTACTTGAAGTCAGAGAGAGTGAGTTAGGTGCGGTAGTACTCTGGCTCTGGCACCATCACTGCCCTGGATCCGTCAGGTCCAGGTCGACAGCATTCCTGGCTGTTTCTCAAGGTATGGAGGACGGGGAAACTGATCTGGAAATGGCGCGGCCAGTGGAATCACCGTCCGGTCACCAGCCGATCATGTTCCTCGACAAGGTTTGTAAGCTCTATGAAAGAATTATTGCGGGACGCCTCGTTGGGCATCTCACTAACGTAGGGCAACCAGTACGGTTTCCATCGGGGATGCTCCACCTTTAAACGTGATGATACAAGTTGATTGTGATCATGCAAGTGAAGACCCTGGCGAAGGAAGCCCTGCCTTGGAACTGTGTTATGGGGGCCCTCGAGTATCACGGAGCGCCTCTCTACCTCTGTCGTATTATCGGAGCATATTTATCCAAGAGGGCATAGCTTACCCCAGCTGGCTTGGGCCGGCTCAGAGAGATGTGAAGTGCGGCGTCCTACAAGGGCCAGCCGCTCCTGTAACATATCAGATACGACTTGGTGCCACAGGGTGCGTTGCCTGAAAGAGTCAGCGTAACATGCTACGCCACGCAACATATTTTTTACATTTGAGAATTCATAAAGCTGTTAGGCCTGTAGAGGTTAACAAAGAAATATACAAACATACATACATACATAAGCGTGAAACACATAACCCTCGCTTAAGTCGGGTAATAAAAATAATAGATTGTAGTTACGAATCACCAATGTATCGTCATCTTGTGAGGCGTACGATTGGTGCGGTCACTTAAATTATACTAATCACTACATAACACAACTATAACATTTTCATAAGATAAATATCATTTGTAACTAATAAAACTAACAAATTATCGATTTGTATTTTCTGAAATAAATGTTTAAATAAAAAAATAACACAGTCACCATAATTAAATTTACAATCAAAGTTTATTAGGTACCTACATAAGCTATTAATTTATGTTGGCAATCCAGATTCAGTCCGAGGGAGCCAGCAAACTTTAAGTGGTGGTTTCACTATTCACACACGACTTCACTAGTGACGTATGTGACTGATGATGAATGAGTCTTTTGACTCGAATGTTGTATCGAACATTGCAAGGACAGACAGTCGAACGAATAGTGCAATTGGAATCTTCTGACTGAATCTGTGGAGCTGAGACATCGCCCTGTTAACGGTGTCATGGCGGATTGACTTAGTAAAGAGTTTTATGGCAAAAAACTGAATATTTAATGTGCTTTTTAACAATTTAATCTTTGGTTTTTGTTAATTTCTTCTCGTGATAGAAAATAGTTAAAGATGCGTGAATATAAAATAGTTGTATTAGGCAGTGGAGGCGTGGGAAAGTCCGCCCTGACAGTACAATTTGTACAAGGCATCTTTGTCGAGAAATACGACCCCACCATAGAGGACAGCTATCGGAAACAGGTGGAAGTTGATGGACAACAATGTATGCTAGAAATTTTGGATACAGCAGGTACAGAGCAATTCACGGCAATGAGAGACTTGTACATGAAAAACGGCCAAGGATTTGTCTTAGTATATTCGATCACTGCACAATCAACGTTTAACGACCTACAGGATCTACGAGAGCAAATTCTTCGAGTTAAGGACAAGGACGATGTTCCTATGGTGTTGGTTGGCAACAAGACAGATCTGGAAGCAGAGCGCGTGGTGGGCAAGGAGCAGGGCAGTAATCTAGCCCGCCACTTCAACTGCTCCTTTATGGAGACCTCGGCGAAAGCAAAAATCCATGTGAACGATGTATTCTATGACCTAGTGCGACAGATCAACAGGAAGTCACCTAAAAAAGAGGAAATAAAAAAGAAAAAACCTTGTAGAATTCTGTAAGTGCCACCTCAGCCTCCGATGCATCTATAGTAAGGCCACCGAGATGAGAGAAAATATGTAAACAAACCTTCAGGGGTTTAAATCATTTTTATTTGTTCATTTCCCTATTCTAATCACTGTCGTTTGTATTAGACATGGATGATTAGTTGGAAGAGTACGAATCAGAGAATTAATGACAGGACTATCTATATTGTTGCCATGTTTGAGAACTAAGGTAATAAATGTTTCCCTGTACCATGAAACACTCAACAACAGCTCTCGTTGACCAACTTATGTTATAACGGTACTAGTGATAAGGCCAGAGATAATAATCGCTCACTCGTCGCAATGTAACTCAGTAATTGTCTGTTTGTTAACAATTTTTTTCTCCTCTCGTTAGCCTTACTTTAGGTATAAATATTTAATAATTTGAAAGACTTCTTGTACCCGGTTTTGGCTCTCAACTGTTCCCAAAATTAACTAGGTTGGGTGTTGAGTTGCTTGGTAACCATACCTGTAGCATTTCAAGAATATGCATTTGTTGAATATTGTGATCCAAGTGCCGTACCATGACTCACAGAACTGTTGGTATGACATCCAGTCACTTCTCTTCAAAACTAGGTATAATGTGTAAAATATCTGGTACTTTTGGTCTATAGTGGAATAGTTATTAATATTCAAGAATAGATTCCATATTCTGTGTGTGTTGCACTCAAGAAATTCCATTTGTAATGTGTGGATGCAGTAGGTTCAGAAGTTGTAAATGGTTATATAAACTTAATTACTACTTGATGTAAGTATAAACCTATTCATTTATATTGAGGTTATGAGGAGTATGTTCTAGAAAGTTCTGTGCTGACAATACCGATTATCAATTTGTACACTTTTTCTGGTCTGTGACTACACAGTTTGCTGAATATATATCTTAGGACATAGTTCTCATCGTCTCCTAGTTAATTATGATTTTCAAATATATGAAAAGCAACAAAAATATTTTGTTTTAATAATAATTATTATTAACATTGTTAGGTGCAGACAGTAACAATGTAATTGAACAGGAAAATTGGATCAATTCACCATAAAATTATCTGCCAAGGTTTCTTTGAGTTTGTATAATAATTAAGCTTACAACTCTATTTAAATTGAATAGTTAATACCGTTTCTCACAGAAAAGAGTGTTATTGTGATACAAAGGAGTCTCCATCAGGTTTAAGATGAATGCTGTCACCTTTGATTCAACTGCTGTGTTGAAACTAGCTTTATAAAAAAAGTGTAGTTTCACCTTTTTATATTAGTATTGATGAAGCGTCATAAATCAGTTTATTAGTTATATAAGTTAAAATGACTGTCTTTATAATATATTAATTGTTACTCCTGTCTGAACCTAATATAGATATAGTTTACCATTTAGTAGTTATTATCTAATCATACTGTTAATAGGTAGAGGCTGAAACTCCTGAACAGTTGTTGGTATGTGATGCAGGCTCGTGGGAGACTTGTGTATTATGCCAGCGGGCCGGAACCAGTAATGTAATGTTTAAATAATGTGAATTAAGGATACATTAAATTTTTTCAGATAATTATATTGTCTTGTTATATATAATTCAAATTTATTAAGTGTAAAAGTTAATAATTTGAATCCATTTTGGACTCGATAACTTTTGAACGAATATTAGAAAGCCTTAGGTGATTGTGACCTTAGAGATTCCAGTGTTTATAAAATATGTGGTGCCCAATGCCTTGTGTTATTATGAATTTATGATCTTACACAGCTGTACACTACATATAATTAAGAACCCCTGAGGGCCTTATCATATTAGCAGTTTGTGAGTAGTCTCAAATCGCTTGTATGATCAGGCCCTACTTAATAACGAGTCAAGAAATTTACTTGTAACTTATTGAAGATATATCAGACTCATCTAGCCACAAATATCAACCCATGTATGCCACTAATAGGTACTTTGTTAAATTTTATTGGTACTCAACTATTGTTCAGAATTAGAATGTCACTCGAAATTGTTTCATGTCGACATGTAGACATTAGTGCACAAGGATATTGGATAGGTCTCGATCTGAGTTGAATTATATTTTTTATATACTGTGGAATTTAAAAACTTGTATATTTTTATCTTTTCAAATCAATAATGGACATGTACAATAATCTATTAATTTCATTTCATTATTTGCATAAATAAAACCAATTTAAATATGTTCATTGTGCATTGGGGTATACTTTCGTTCCCGTCGCTTGGCCGACGACACTCCCTGCTTCATACTCGAGTCGTGATGTCGCACGAGGTCACGTGATGACTCACATCCCAACTACGGCTCCCCACAGTCTATCAAATAAACGTCAATTGGGTCGGGAATTTTAATGGGATATAATTAATTGAAATAACCTTTAACCATCTAAACTATTTTATTGACTTAGAGAGTACAAAACTTACATAAACGTGTTTAAAATTTCTCATTACAATACTGACGTTAAGACGATAAAAAATTCACTATGGCAGTGTGACGTGGCGGGCGTATGTCGACATTCTAGTAACATAAGAATTGACACAGTCCAGTGAAAATGAACACAATACGCCTAACTTAATATCTAATTATATAAATACCACCTAGATAGCCGAGCAGCAATCTATGATGCAAAACAAGCGTTGGGTTACATTGCTATTTAGGTTGCTATTGACACAGGCACACCCCATAAAGTGTAACATGGTCTAGTACATAGATCAAGCTCACTCTGGGGACTGTATTACAGGTCAAATAAAATAATTCACTATTATGTCATACATAAGTGCGATATTAATTGAAAAGCAAATTGGTTTAGCGTCTACGTTTTTTTACTAAAGACTAGTGGCAAGCAGTAGTCTAAGCGAAATTACTACAATCACTCTAATTATAAAACATCCTCCACCGCGTCTGTCGTCGTTCTGTTCGCGATAAACTCAAAAACTACTGCTCTTATTTCCATGCTGCTTTCACTAATGGATAGTGGTTCTCGAGGAAGGTTTTAGTATATAATTTGTCACGGACGAAGCCGCGGGCTTCCGCTAGTATGTAATAAAAGAAAGTTTCTGGTCACGTCTGTCTGTTTGCGATAAACTCTAAATTCATATATTATTGCTATGTCGGAGAAGCGAGTCTACTAGTGTAATAAATGTTTTTTTTATCTTAATAGCAGTTGTTCGCTTATCTAACACAGACTGCAGGCAGGTCAAATGTCAACAGGATCATTGAGGTCCTTTTACAAAGTAGGTAGGTAATATATAAATAACCCAATAGGTATCATACAAAACACTTTATCAGTAAAGAATTTGCCTTCGCCTGGCTTGAATATATGTTAGACAGTGAAGTAAAACACATTTGATAATGCTGAAAAGTGAAACCGGTCAGTAAAAATAAATATAATAAAACAGTGGAACAGTGTACAAGTTTGTTAATTCATCATGTATGTATTAGGTACTATAGATTCCACCAAGTGCCAACAATAGAAAGTATAAACCACAAAGAATTTGCCTTTTGCGAGATGTTCCGAAGTCAAAAACAAATGGTTGTGACGTACTCGGCTAAAATTGCAAGAATATTTAGGGGTATCACCACCATTACAGCTAGTTTCTATTGTGGTATTGTTCTATATTAATTCACGATTTAGCTCGCGCTTCGAGGCGGAAAATATTATGAAATTATTACATATAGGTATATAATAATTTGCACATATTTGTTATTAAATTAATTATACAAATTAATAACGTCTTGAATTTAGTTCCTATTATTCTTAATACTATCACGACTATAAATGTGATAAATATATTAATAAAATTTGCATAATCACACGATACACTATCAAAATGGAAATCTTTATATTTTTTAATACACGTGAACACATATTTGAGTGACTCAACGTATGACGTCACTATAATCGGCATAGTTCTACATAATTATTATAAGTAGGCACAAAGTTGCTTAAGGAACATCATTGGTAATGAGGTATATGTCCTTAAAATGACTAGAGTATTAAAGGAAGTTGAATATTAAAACTGAAATTTCCTTTGTAATGCTAATCATTAATCATGCTAATACGTACGGAAATTCCACCATATTTAAATACCAACAAATGACTAGTTGAGACAACAACAAAAAAAATTGTGTTCTATTTTTTCAAATTCAGAACGTTAACTTTTTAATCTATGATGCCAGTGCGTGCATTTCCGGTGCGTTCTAAATCTAAATACACATCGATAAACACATCGATAAACACATTTTACGCACTATCTCACTACTAGATTCGATTTGAGTCATTGACGCTAAAAAAATCGCATCCTCCACATTTCCGGTCTTTGAACTGACCTCAGCGTGATTCATCGTTCAAGACGCCTTGACTCACAGCTGATAACATACAATACAAGCTTTGTGACAAAATTGTCTCCCCTTCTAAATAGTGCAGTATTCGATGAAAGAATCTGAACAATGCAACCGATTCATCATTATCGTCTTATACATCTGAAGCGCATCGTAATATCGTTCAACTTTACTAAAATTAGTTTCTAAAATCGACAGTTAAAATAACTTATATTGTAAACAGATTGGTCTCATAAAAAGAAATCCAGCGATCATTTGTTCTAATTCTACAATTTTGTCGAGTTCGGTACCATAGATAACGTTACCACTCAGTCGTTGATAAAGGATTCGAATGTAGGAAAACATCATTGGTTATCTTTTTTAATGAACTAATTTGCACATGGCCGTCTAAAATTAGGCAGGTTAACAATACCGCCCTATTCGAAATTACTGAAGTGTGACGTCATCGTTGTTTATGGATTACTGCGTTATTGCAAGTATGTACGTTATTGGTAAATATCAATCGGTCGATTGTGGGAATGTTTGGTTTATTTGGACGAGTCGTAGCTGTCGGTGAGCGGAGGCAGACTGTGCGTGAGTGTACTGTCCAACTTCCTGGCCTCGCTCTCTAGTGTGTAACAGTCCAACGCTGGGTCCTGCGAATAAATAATAATATAAGTATATAATAAATCCAGAAATAGTTACCACCGACTTTTTTTTAAGGCCGCGACCGCTCCTACGTCCATTGTCTCTGGTACCAGGAGGTATTTCCAGTGGCGTCCGGCGGACTTTGGCCGCCTGTGTGACCTCTTCGGGGGTAGGGTCGGGATAAAAATACCGCGTCGTTGGGGTTGGGTTTTATCCCGCGTCGGTGAGTGAATCTGGCCCCGATCATGGGGGTCTTAGGCGTAGATGAGTCTGCGGCGTCTTGGCCGCCGACTTTGGAACTCGGCGGGGAGGGTACTCTCCCTTTCGGCCGCCTCCTCCACAAGCATGACCTGCTCACAAAAGGACACGGCCGCGTTCCACCCACGAAGTACAACGCCTAGGTTTACCCGGCTACAACTCTGTGTGATGCAGAACTAAATCCTATCCTAAAACTAGTGGTCGCCCATATGGTGGAACAGTAGTAGGTCTACTGTTCCACCATATGGCCATACAAACATTTAAACACCAAATCGTTATTTGGGCTTATCCCTCGTCTAAAAAAACCCAGGTTAAAAAAATTGTTTCAATCAAGGAATACTTGTGTCAAGTTTAGTAAGGATCGGATAAAAAATGTGGCTGCTAGCCCGGAACACACCTACAGACGGATGAAAACAAAATGGTCCAATCTCGAAATGTACGCTTCGCTCGCTCGGTCAAAAAACGTCAAATGTTGACACTTAAACCGATTTAACCCAGTCAAACATTATAAAAAGCTACAGTCGAATTAAGAACCTCCTCGGCTAAAAAGGACGTCTGCCTGCACAATCAGAGCTACGATAACCATCATCATGTCTCTCCAGTGTTCCCCTTCGAACCCCTTCTCTATACGTATTAGGTAACAGTCATAAACGTCTATAAATAGCCACGTTAACCACTTTCGATGGCTTGAGCCATGTGCTTGTTTACTACGATTACACCGACAAGTAGGTAACTAGGTAGGTAGTGTTAAAAAATAACTGAAGCCAAAGATTACAGAATTTAGTTCAAAAATGTGTTAATCTGGTCGTTATCTTGACGTTGGCCGAGGTGTTATGCAATAAATATCATTCGTTAAATAATAAATGACGCTCGGACTTCAGAAATTATATTTAGTGCAATATTATGTATTGCTGTTAGAAAATCGGTTTAAATTACAGAGTGGTTATGAACTTTTTATAGTGCCCGATAACGGCAATGGGCTTGCCCCCTATTACGTGGGACCAAAAAAATTACTGGCAAAGAGTGGGTGTGTATGCTTCGGAAATACGAGGCGATTAAACTGGATCGGTAGATGTCGCAGAAAGTTTCGAACACGCGAAATTGTCTGCGGTACCTATTATTGGTTGAATATGTCGATCGAGATAAGTCGAAGCTGGCTATATGCAAATGGAGAGAAGAGAAGATATACGCAGGGATGTCGTATATCTTGAATACGGGCTCGATCAACTGCACCCTTACCATAGCGGACGGAAGAGTTAATAAATGTGTTAATTGGGTCACGTAACCGACATTTCCTGCGATATCATTGGTTATAGACAAAGTCTTCCGACGCCACGTTCCTAGGGCTGTTCCAACTTCCAACTGACGACCTATATCCGCCGGCGGAATATAGGCGATCTGTTAGTTGGTAGGGCCCTTAAAGATAGGCGAGACAGACCGTTTGAGTTGCCTTACCTAAGCTTTTTCATAGATATGTCAACGTGTGTAGTATTTATTGTTATACATGCAACATAAATACGAGGGTGGATTGAAAAGTAGTCGGCCTAACACTGATCCATTTAGTTCTAAAAATCAAATATTTTATAAATTTATTAACAAAGCAATCTGACATCATTTCCGCAAATGGAGCAAATCGAGCAGCGGGCCGTCATTAAGTACCTCCATAAGAAGGGGCTGTCATCAAAAGCCATCCATGATGATATGGTCAGTAGGTACATTAGGGGATTGCGCTCTTTCATATTCATCCGTCAAAAAATGGATAGCAGAATTCAAGCGTGGTAGAGAGAGTGTGAAAGACGAACCCCGCTCTGGAAGGCCTTAGACGTCCCCTACTGACGAAAATGTTAAAAAAAATACTCGACTTAATTATGGTAGACCGCAGATTGAAAATTAGAGAGATAGCATTATAGGCATCTCTTATGAACGTACTCAAAACAATAGTCAACGTGTTGGGTTTCCACAAGGTGTCTGCGAGGTGGGTTCCGCGACTGTTTTCAATTGAGCAAAAAGGATGCGATTGACTATTGCACGCGACTGTTTGGAGTTATTTGAAGCTGATGAATGTGATTTTTTGAATCGTTTTGTTACTATGGACGAAACATGGGTTCATTACTGTACACCGGAAACAAAACAACAATCAAAACAGTGGAAAAAACCTGGTTCACCATCCCCCAAAAAGGCTAAGTCGATTTTGTCGGCAAGTAAAGTGATGGCTTCAATGTTCTGGGACTCGAAGGGTGTGATTATGGTTGATTATCTTGAAAGGGGTCAGACTATAAACTCTGATTATTACTGCACCTTACTACGTCGTTTACAAGAGTAAATAAAAGAAACACGTCCAGGAATGATCAGAAGAAAAGTCCTGTTTCATCAAGATAACGATCGTGTTCACACGTCTGTCCAATCAATGGCAGAAATTCACAACTGTGGCTTTGAACTGTTACCGCATCCACCCTATTCACCTGATCTGGCACCGTCAGACTTTTTTCTGTTCCCTAACCTAAAAAAGCACTTGGAAGGTCAAAGATTTTTGACAAATGACGAGGTCAAAGCAGCAGTAGACGCATATTTTGACTCTAAGGAAGAATCATTTTTTTTTCAACGGGCTAAATGCTTGGAAGGGAAGATGGCAAAAGTTCATAGAACTTGATGGTGATTACGTTGAAAAATAAAAATATATTTCATTTATTATTTATTTTCTTGGTTAGGCCGATTACTTTTCAATCCACCCTCGTACATTATCTGTGAAAATTTCAACTTTGTACCTATCACGGTTCATGAGATACAGCCCAAGACGTTTTACCCTTTGGGTACCCTAAAAAGACTGCAGGAAGAATACCAGTGAATTAGAAATAAAATTCTCTAACCGAATACTAATGTGCTCTGTATTTGTTCATTGTGTTGGTTATATTTAGTTGGAGTCACGTAACATGCATCTCTGACCGTAGGTACGCATTATAAATATAATTTTCCTCAACACGTAATTCTAGACAAATGCGTAATTATTACCATGCAATTGGGTAAATCACAATTGTAGGAATATAGGTAGGTATATCTACAATTATTATTTCATTACCGATAGGTAGGTATGTAAATGGCCGTTGGAAGTGTGACCAAGTGGTAACATAGTATGATGCGTCAAGTTGGCCATATTCAATTAAAACCATTTGCATGTGAAAAAAAACCTTACATCATGAGCTCCAATTGTTATTATGGGCAGAACCGGAAAGAAAATATCCCCATCTAACATTATAGGTCAGGGTATGAATTTGTACCACTCCGGCGAATTTTGGGTTGATTTTACTGATCTAATCACTAATTCGTTATTTAATTATCTTTCTTCTTCCTTTAATGTCTCTGCAGTTTTTACTAAAATAAGTGTTTTATTTTGTTGCTATCATCCTAACGTTAATTAACCAATTGATAAGCTAACCAAAATACAGCATAGCATATAGGCATACTTGTCCATTGGAGGTTTGATTTCTAAGAAAATAGAAAAATGTACTAAAAATATTACTGACGTCCTTTACTGTACATTTCCGGTCTATTCATAACATAAACTGTTTCGTTTCAGCAGCTATGGGTTGCAAGGTATAAGTTGGAGTTTGATTTTTGCTGAACGCGTGGCTGGTGGCTGTTTAGGTTACCTCTGGTGCTCCGCAAAATCGGGTTCCCAGACCGAACAACGTTTCCTATCTTGTCCCGCACCTGGATCTAGTTCGGAATAACTAGTTCTTCTGTGGGAGACTCGAGAAATCAAGCATTACCTTGACATTGGTAAAATAATCGCACGATGGAGCCACAAAAACAAGAACAACAATAAAACAAGAATAAGTTAACGTGCATTATAACCCTATTGGTTACTAGCTGTCCCGGCGAACTTCGTACCGCCTAAAATTTCCATCCCTGGACTTCCAGAAATATTTCAAAATCGAAATTAGCCAAATCGGTCCACCCGTTCCCGAGTTTTAGCGAGACAAACGAACGGCGATTCATTTTTATAAATACAGATACCGACGGAGTAGGGTTCATACAAAAGTGCCCATCATGCTCTACACTACATTATGTTGGAAATTTTACGTAAATACGGACTTATTTGGTCGTATCTTATATAAGTCTCCGTAAGAACGGCCCCATAGATAGGGGCCCTATACCTACTAGTACGTAGAGCCTCATGGAATTATTGCACGTATGCGTATACTGACTCTTCATAGATTCTATTTAGTAAGTATGGTATATAACATCTGTCCTTGATTTGAATTAAATAGTGGAATGGATTTTCTAGTGCCCAGAACGGCAATAAATAAATATTTTTGGACATTCTCACACAACATCATCTATCCCAAGCTAAGCTAAAAGCTTGTGCTATGGAATCTAGACAACTGATAAACATACATATTTTCTAAATACATACATAACATACATCATCAAATCACACAAATATCTAATTCGACCCGGGGAATCGAACCCGAGACTCCGGGGTCGAAAGGCGATGCACTACCGACCACGCCACCGAAGCAGTTTGAATAGGCGTCCTTTTGCAATAGGCTTGTCCCCTATTACATAGGACCAACAAAATTACTGTCAAAGTGTGGGTGTGTAATACATCTCTGCCAACCACTTGGGGGATAGGCGAGACTTATGCCTGTCTGTCTGTCAAAACGCATAGGTCTGATTAATTACAATTCACAGTATAATGTCTGTCATTTATGTTATCATTTTTCCTGAAACATCATTGCTTGTAGTTAACTAATGAACGGGAAAATAATATAAGCATTGCTATGAAAATGAACCAACGCACTGTTTGCCAGTATTTTTGTGACCCCACGTAATACGGGGCAAGCATATTGCCGTTACCGAGCACTATAGTTCATAACCACAGGACAGATGGGACATACTACAATTAGAATCTCTGCAGTCGTAGCATTGAATAATTATGTATGTATTTATAAAGTACAATGGATTGACAAGGCCGTGTCCTTTAACCACATACCTACTGGCTGTTCTTGGAAACTGTGACATTAAAACAATTCTACAAATTATTAACTAAAGGACCAATGAATGACGTATATAAACGTCACATAATTAACAACAATAGATAATAGTAATGACTATGACGCACGCACAGTTTCCGTTTCTTTAATCAATTTTGTACGGTTCCGTACTCAAAGGGTAAAACCGTCCGTCCGTCCTGCCTTGTGGCTGTGGCACGAACCGTGATAGTTAGAAAGTTGAAATTTTCACAGATGATGTTATTCTGTTGCCGCTATAACAACAAACACTAATAAAACAAGTTAAAAATATGGTAAAAATTTCCCATATATTTTAGAGTTTTCGAAAGGTTTTTTGATTTTTTCATAAAATCTAAAAAATGTCACATTACATGAAGTTCAACATCATTTTAGAGATCTTTGACCATGCTGAGTTGATAGCAGCTGGTCTGAGTCTCTAACTATTACCGTTCTTGATTTGACCTCGTTTTGACCTTGACCTTGAGATCAGAGGTCAAGTCAAGTTCATTTTGGGGGTTTTCGACTATGCTAAGTCGATTGGCGTTTACACTGAGTCTAGCTCTTACCGTTCTCGAGTTGAAAGTTGTTTACGGACGGACATTACAGAGTGTCTAGTACCAGTTCCTTACGTTAATTTGCTCGAAATACGTTTTCGTATTCTCCATACATTTCACACTAGCGCCCCTAGCGGTAACGTCAGGGAACTGTGTGAAATGTATGGAGGAATACGAAAACGTATTTCGAGCAAATTAACGTAAGGAACTGGTACTAGAGGTACTGTTGTATAAGAGATTTTCGTTTCGAAAACTCTAAAAGGAATAAAATCAATATTTAGGGGGGGTTTAAATACAACAAATGTAATTTGTTTTGCGATTTTTTAGATAATGGTACGAAACTTCGTGCGAGAGTGACTATGCAAAACTGAATTGGTGCATTTAACTATAACTCATTGTAAGGCTGGTGTGGACCGCCGGGCGCCACAGGGAACACTCCCGAGTGCGCACCTCAGACAAAAAAAAGGTAGAAATCTATGTTAGAGGTTTACAAATATTTTAGAGTGGCATTTTGAAAAGCATGGAAGGTGATAGATAATACGCCTCGTCTCGTCTTGTTAGATATGATTTTCATGTATGTATAGCTTAACAGGTTAATACCTGAGGTATGCTAACTTTTTTTGGCTGTTTGCAATACGTTTAGACACGTCTAGAGAGCCCTCTAGCTGTGTCTAAGCGTAATTGTAAACATTACGCACAGCCTGCCATAGTAGTTAGTTCCTCAACTACCGGTAGATGGCGCTCTGGCGATGCCGTAAGTCGCGATATTAACACAATATGATCACAAAATTATGTTTTTGAGCTAGTGGTGTCTTGGGCAGTTGGTAGAATGTTCCTCCTGGAAAGGAATCAGTCGCTGGTTCGTGTCTGGATATTGTAAAATTATTTGATGTTGTAAATTTAATCGTAATTTTGATGGTCTTAGGCATATTCATAAGAATTAGAGAGCCAGTCATCCATTACTTGTGTATGTGAACCAGACAGCAGATGGTGATGGATGGATGGTGACCTGTGAGTCACTATTTGTGTTAGTCATGATCTGTAGGATAGTGAGACACTTATTGCGGGATGAGCCACATTCTGTAGACCAGTGAGCCTCGACCCGTGGACCTATGAGCAATTGGCTATAGACCAGTGAGTCATGACCTGTGGCCGGTTATCCACCAAGTGTGTGTGTCAGTAACTGGGAGACAGTCCTCAGCGAGTCTCCGAGCGAAATCTCATTCGCCGTACGATCTTCTATGACCATTGATTGGTCGGAAGTGCATCGGCTTTCGACTCCGGAGTCTGGTTCGATTCTCGGGTCGAATCCAATATTTGTGTGATCCACAAATGTTTGTTTCGGAGTTTGGGTGTTTTCTATGTATATTATGTATGTATTTGGAAATATATAAGTATGTTTATCAGTTGTTTAGAACCCATAGCTCAAGCTTATAGCTGAGTTTGGGCTAGATGACGTTGTGTGAGCATGTACAACAATATTTATTTATTGACCCATTTTAACCGACTTCGAAAGAAGGAGGATGTTCTCAATTCGACTGTATATTTATTGTTACCTCATATCTTTGGCTCGTGGCTTAATGGTTACCGAGTATTGTAACACATCGCAAAGGTTAAGCAACATCTAGCCAGGCCGCAGCTAGCTATTAAGACCCCTCCGTGCCTCGCTAAGCCGTCGCTCGGTCCCGTTGACATACAAATATCTATGGGCAGTAGTTACGCGTATTTGGAGCCCAAATTCAAAATCCAAAGGTTTTTAACTACAGAACTTCGATATCGCCCATGGGTTGTGAAGGTCAGATGGCAGTCGCTTCACGGAACATATCGAAGTTCAGCCGCGAGCAGTTAGACTGGAAAGCCGACCCCAACTGAGTTGGAAAAAGTTTGACGTGTTTTGTTTTCTATATAACCTGTGGTCGAATAGCTGCCAAGTGTGTGTGTATGTGTGTGTCAGTACCTGCGAAACAGTCCTCAGCGAGTCTCCAAGCGCAGATCTGAGTCGTTGTACGTCGCGAGCTGCTCTTCCACTGCGAGCGACATAGGCCTGACGTCGGCGGATTTCAGCCGACAGCTGACTGCGGAGCTGACTCGCCTGCAAATACACACACACTAGCGGACGTCCACGGTTATGTCCGTGACAAATTATATACTAAAACCATCCTCGTTAACCACTCTATCTATTAGTGAAAGCAGTATAATAATCGGTACAGTAGTTTTTGAGTTAATCGCGAACAGACAGACGCTGCAGAGAACTTTGTTTTATAATATGTGAGTAGATTTAGGGTTAGTTTTGCTACTCACTATGTTGATGTCACGTAAGGGGTGAGTTTAATGCCGTGGCTAGGCGCTTTGTATAATTTGCCAAATCCTAGTTATAGTATATCAGTTTGGGTGCTAAGAAATCCTATTAATATTTCGAGATCCAAGCCTTGTACATATTGTATCATTACATACACAGACTATACCAAAAGATCTATTAGGAATTTAACCTAAATGGTTTGAGAACATGGGATGGGTCACGGGTCACATGGGTTATTATGTAATCCCAGATGGATTGGAATGAAATGTCATTGTCACCTATAAACAAGCCTGTATCTGCAGGGTGGGGCGGAGGCGGGGTTGCACTCTTCAAATTTTGAATTTATTGTATGTTTTCGGTGTCAATGCCCTTTTATTTCAATCGATTAGGGATAGAGCAGTATAGTATAAAACACGCACGATGACAGTGGGATGGATTGATGACGTCACGAAGCGGTTATTGTAAATAAATAAATATTTTTTTGGACTTTCACATAGCGTCATCTAGCCCAAATTAAGCTAATATAAGCTTGTGCTATGGGATCTAGACGACTGATGAACATACTTATATATTTCTAAATACATACATAATTACTAATTATACATACATAGAAAACACACAAACAACGAAACAAATTTTTTTTTGGATAAAACAAATATTGGATTCAGCCCAGGAAACGAACCCGAGACCGCCACCGAAGCAGTTAAATTTTGACAAGGTTTAATTTCACTAACGGCAATAGGCTTGGGTTATTACGTGGGACTAAAAATACTGGCAAATTGTGGGTGTGCAATGCACCTCTGCCTATCCCTTCGGGGATATAGGCGCGATGTGTGTTCATTTAACTGTTGCGAGCGCAGCTTATAGTTAGGTCGCGTCAGATGAAAAAAAAGCTGACCTTCACGCTGCGCAGTTGGCGGTAACAGCGAAAGTACCGATGCGCAAACACATCCTTCCCACTCTCGGCCAGCGTTCTTCTTACGTGAATCGAACTATACGCGAGGCCCTCACCTGCGCCTCGAGTCGTGCGACCTGCTGCCGGTACGAGTTCTCCCTGGCCTCCAGGAGTCGCTCAGCCTGTACCGCGGCCAGTCTGTAGCGCTCCGCCTCGCCACGCCTCGCCGGGGAACCTTCCACATCTGATAGGAAGCGAGCACGACACATTGCTAGCTCGGCTTCCTTAACACACATTCAAAAACCATTTTAAAATTTATATTTTAACAATAAAAACAGATATAAATTAATCTCATACGTTTAGGCATTTTGAGAACCACGAGCTTGAAAAATTCAATGACAATATGGCGGTAAAACTCAACAAGGCGGTATTATCGAAGGACTTTAGACTTATATTAAAAATTTCTCTACCTTTAGATTTTGCAGAAAATATCATAAAAAATGATAATTTGAACCTTTTGACATGAAAGTAGATAATAAATCGTACGTACTTTATCAGCGAGCTCCTTCTCCAGACGTCTGATCTTCATCCTGAGCTCTCTATTCTCCAGCTCCAGGAAGGTCACCTCCGTAGCAATGCCTCTATCCTTGGATGTACCGCCGACACATTTGCATAACTCCCGCACAGGCTCCTTGTATCGAGTTGAGGAGTCCTTTGTCGAGTCTGGTCCTAGGAAACAATACAATTAAATTTTAGATGTATTAACCGATAAATGTGCACTCTCGAAAATATTAGAAGCACACTGCCAATTTGTGCTGAGTTATCAATTCAGAAAGTAATGCATCGACTTTTCGCAGGGTGTCATGCAGGGAATCGTACTTGGCCCTTAGCTAAGAGCGATTAAAAGTAGGCATTGGTACAAACCAGAGTCTATATCGGAGTAGTAGACACTCTTATCAGCGCGGTCGTGACTCTTGGCCCTGAGGTTGGGTCTAGACACGACCAGTTGCTTATCCGCCTAAAGTTTCCTCACGGTGTCATGCAAGGACTCACACTTGGCCCTTAGCTAAGAGCGATTAAAAGTAGGCATTGGTACAAACCAGAGTCTATATCGGAGTAGTAGACACTCTTATCAGCGCGGTCGTGACTCTTGGCCCTGAGGTTGGGTCTAGACACGACCAGTTGCTTATCCGCCTAAAGTTTCCTCACGGTGTCATGCAAGGACTCACACTTGGCCCCTAGCTAAGAGCGGTTAAAAGTAGGCATTGGTACAAACCAGAGTCTATATCGGATTAGTAGACACTCTTATCAGCGCGGTCGTGACTCTTGGCCCTGAGGTTGGGTCTAGACACGACCAGTTGCTTATCCGCCTAAAGTTTCCTCACGGTGTCATGCAAGGACTCACACTTGGCCCCTAGCTAAGAGCGGTTAAAAGTAGGCATTGGTACAAACCAGAGTCTATATCGGAGTAGTAGACACTCTTATCAGCGCGGTCGTGACTCTTGGCCCTGAGGTTGGGTCTAGACACGACCAGTTGCTTATCCGCCTAAAGTTTCCTCACGGTGTCATGCAAGGACTCACACTTGGCCCCTAGCTAAGAGCGGTTAAAAGTAGGCATTGGTACAAACCAGAGTCTATATCGGAGTAGTAGACACTCTTATCAGCGCGGTCGTGACTCTTGGCCCTGAGGTTGGGTCTAGACACGACCAGTTGCTTATCCGCCTAAAGTTTCCTCACGGTGTCATGCAAGGACTCACACTTGGCCCCTAGCTAAGAGCGGTTAAAAGTAGGCATTGGTACAAACCAGAGTCTATATCGGAGTAGTAGACACTCTTATCAGCGCGGTCGTGACTCTTGGCCCTGAGGTTGGGTCTAGACACGACCAGTTGCTTATCCGCCTAAAGTTTCCTCACGGTGTCATGCAAGGACTCACACTTGGCCCCTAGCTAAGAGCGGTTAAAAGTAGGCATTGGTACAAACCAGAGTCTATATCGGAGTAGTAGACACTCTTATCAGCGCGGTCGTGACTCTTGGCCCTGAGGTTGGGTCTAGACACGACCAGTTGCTTATCCGCCTAAAGTTTCCTCACGGTGTCATGCAAGGACTCACACTTGGCCCCTAGCTAAGAGCGGTTAAAAGTAGGCATTGGTACAAACCAGAGTCTATATCGGAGTAGTAGACACTCTTATCAGCGCGGTCGTGACTCTTGGCCCTGAGGTTGGGTCTAGACATGACCAGTTGCTTATCCGCCTAAAGTTTCCTCACGGTGTCATGCAAGGACTCACACTTGGCCCCTAGCTAAGAGCGGTTAAAAGTAGGCATTGGTACAAACCAGAGTCTATATCGGAGTAGTAGACACTCTTATCAGCGCGGTCGTGACTCTTGGCTCTGAGGTTGGGTCTAGACACGACCAGTTGCTTATCCGCCTAAAGTTTCCTCACGGTGTCATACAAGGACTCACACTTGGCCCCTAGCTAAGAGCGGTTAAAAGTAGGCATTGGTACAAACCAGAGTCTATATCGGAGTAGTAGACACTCTTATCAGCGCGGTCGTGACTCTTGGCCCTGAGGTTGGGTCTAGACACGACCAGTTGCTTATCCGCCTAAAGTTTCCTCACGGTGTCATGCAAGGACTCACACTTGGCCCCTAGCTAAGAGCGGTTAATAGTAGGCATTGGTACAAACCAGAGTCTATATCGGAGTAGTAGACACTCTTATCAGCGCGGTCGTGACTCTTGGCCCTGAGGTTGGGTCTAGACACGACCAGTTGCTTATCCGCCTAAAGTTTCCTCACGGTGTCATGCAAGGACTCACACTTGGCCCCTAGCTAAGAGCGGTTAAAAGTAGGCATTGGTACAAACCAGAGTCTATATCGGAGTAGTAGACACTCTTATCAGCGCGGTCGTGACTCTTGGCCCTGAGGTTGGGTCTAGACACGACCAGTTGCTTATCCGCCTAAAGTTTCCTCACGGTGTCATGCAAGGACTCACACTTGGCCCCTAGCTAAGAGCGGTTAAAAGTAGGCATTGGTACAAACCAGAGTCTATATCGGAGTAGTAGACACTCTTATCAGCGCGGTCGTGACTCTTGGCCCTGAGGTTGGGTCTAGATGCGGCCAGTTGCTTATCCGCCTAAAGTTTCCTCACGGTGTCATGCAAGGACTCACACTTGGCCCTTAGCTAAGAGCGGTTAAAAGTAG
Source organism: Nudaria mundana (assembly GCA_963556515.1). Taxonomy (NCBI): domain Eukaryota; kingdom Metazoa; phylum Arthropoda; class Insecta; order Lepidoptera; family Erebidae; genus Nudaria; species Nudaria mundana. Next base: position 19,705,504 of record OY748297.1, on the reverse strand, counting down.
GCATTGGTACAAACCAGAGTCTATATCGGAGTAGTAGACACTCTTATCAGCGCGGTCGTGACTCTTGGCCCTGAGGTTGGGTCTAGACGCGGCCAGTTGCTTATCCGCCTAAAGTTTCCTCACGGTGTCATGCAAGGACTCACACTTGGCCCTTAGCTAAGAGCGGTTAAAAGTAGGCATTGGTACAAACCAGAGTCTATATCGGAGTAGTAGACACTCTTATCAGCGCGGTCGTGACTCTTGGCCCTGAGGTTAGGTCTAGACGCGGCCAGTTGCTTATCCGCCTAAAGTTTCCTCACGGTGTCATGCAAGGACTCACATTTGGCCCTTAGCTAAGAGCGGTTAAAAGTAGGCATTGGTACAAACCAGAGTCTATATCGGAGTAGTAGACACTCTTATCAGCGCGGTCGTGACTCTTGGCCCTGAGGTTGGGTCTAGACACGACCAGTTGCTTATCCGCCTAAAGTTTCCTCACGGTGTCATGCAAGGACTCACACTTGGCCCCTAGCTAAGAGCGGTTAAAAGTAGGCATTGGTACAAACCAGAGTCTATATCGGAGTAGTAGACACTCTTATCAGCGCGGTCGTGACTCTTGGCCCTGAGGTTGGGTCTAGACACGACCAGTTGCTTATCCGCCTAAAGTTTCCTCACGGTGTCATGCAAGGACTCACACTTGGCCCCTAGCTAAGAGCGGTTAAAAGTAGGCATTGGTACAAACCAGAGTCTATATCGGAGTAGTAGACACTCTTATCAGCGCGGTCGTGACTCTTGGCCCTGAGGTTGGGTCTAGACACGACCAGTTGCTTATCCGCCTAAAGTTTCCTCACGGTGTCATGCAAGGACTCACACTTGGCCCCTAGCTAAGAGCGGTTAAAAGTAGGCATTGGTACAAACCAGAGTCTATATCGGAGTAGTAGACACTCTTATCAGCGCGGTCGTGACTCTTGGCCCTGAGGTTGGGTCTAGATGCGGCCAGTTGCTTATCCGCCTAAAGTTTCCTCACGGTGTCATGCAAGGACTCACACTTGGCCCCTAGCTAAGAGCGGTTAAAAGTAGGCATTGGTACAAACCAGAGTCTATATCGGAGTAGTAGACACTCTTATCAGCGCGGTCGTGACTCTTGGCCCTGAGGTTGGGTCTAGATGCGGCCAGTTGCTTATCCGCCTAAAGTTTCCTCACGGTGTCATGCAAGGACTCACACTTGGCCCTTAGCTAAGAGCGTTTAAAAGTAGGCATTGGTACAAACCAGAGTCTATATCAGAGTAATAGACACTCTTGTCGGCCCGGTCGTGACTCTTGGCCCGGAGCGCAGGTCGGCTCGTAGCCTGCAGTCGCCTGTCCGCCTCGAGTTTTCGCACGGTGTCATGCAAGGAATCACACTTGGCCCTTAGCTCGGAGCGGTCCCTCTGCAGCTGGTGTAGTTCCCGCTCCAGTTCGCTGTCGGGGTTGCTCTCCTTGCCGTCCCAGGTCGTCATGCGGAGCTGGGATTCTAGACCGGACCTGTTTATAGCGTGCTAGTTTAGTTTTTTGTTATACTAAAAGGTCAAATGATACGTTAAACATTCCTACTAAATTAAAAGTACTCCAGCTGGATAGCTCGGCCGCACTTTAGACTGGTATTTCACTTCGTCGGGTTTCCAGGCGACATTCGCAAGTGTCAAAAAGTATGTCAAAAATGTTTAAATCCCTGAACGTCGCCGTTTATATTGTTTACCTTTAGTTTGTTACCTGTAGACTATTGTTTATACACTATAGTAGGTATTAGGTATTTGCAGTACTGACCTTTGTACTTCGACATTGGCCAATTGGTTGGTAAGTCTATGTACTTGGTCCTCAAGTGTGGAGTTCAGTCTCTTCAGTTCACCAAGAGCTGACTTCGCACTGTCGAGTTTCTCGGCTATCACGCGTTTCTCGTTCTCGCAACTTGCTGGAATATCCGATAACAAAAGTTTTATACTTATATCACTTACACTAATGTAAATAGCTTTAATACTACTTGGAAGAGGTACGCATGCGGTACACAAACAAACGAGGTTCTGGCATAAAACTATCAAAGTGCCCGGCAACAGCAATAGACTAAGCTACTATTACGTGAGACCAGCAGTGATTTACGAAAGGACAACCCCATAAAATATATAGACCAAAAATCTAGAGTATGGTCATAATGAATTCTTCTGTCTATCCTTCGGAGTTAAATATGTGACACATAACTTACAGACACTTTTCTGAAGCTGCCTCAATTTATCCACCGCATTGTTCTCATTATTCTTAGCCTCGTTCAACTGTCGAGTGACCTTGCTAACTTCGACCCTCAATTCGCTTTCAGCCGTGGCCGCCTTCTGCAAGGACGTGGACAGCTGCTCTACCGTGCCCTTCAGGGAAGTACACCTGTCTTCTAACTGGGCGATAGTACGGGTGTAGCCTTCGCAACGTTCGTGAAGTTTCTGCAGAAGATATATAATTGCAAGCATAGGTTTGACACAAACCTAGGTGACCTAGGCTAGTCGCGATAAACCATCAACATCATACATGCCTATCTTTCGTGTTTTATACTGTATTGTTTACCGATAAGTGTTGTTGATTTATTGTCATTACTTAATGTATAACAACAACAATGTACTTGTAATTGTAATTGTACAAGTTTCGACTTCGTCCAAAGGACGACGTTGGACTTAACGGATTTTTGACAGAAGTTGGTGACCTTTTTAATGGGATTTTGAAATAATTGTTGGCAACACTAATGAGACAACCACTCCATTTGTATTTATGAATGTACCGTCAGTGTGCACCTTTATAAGCTAAAAGGACTGAGAGCGTTCGCTAAGTGGGCGCGTGCGAACGCGGCGTATGCACGTAGCGGGTTGACGCTCCGTGCACACGTCGCGTATCTAGAACCCGCAGCGGGTACCTAACGCTGCGCTAAAATCATTTTGATCTCCAGCGAGTATATTTATATCAGATGGAATACCATGGATTATTTTGCTAAGATATCTAGCTAACGGTCCATTAAAGTTTAACTTTGGGTATTAGTTTAGCGCGTGTACAAACCCGTCACACGCGTCCGCTATAGAGAGCGCCGCTCCTATTATCTTTCAATACGCGAGGCGTGCACATCCTTCACTTAACAAACCGCCTTATTCTTATGTCTTTCTTAGCCCGCATAAAGTAAAATGTCGTATGAGTACGTCATAGTATGAGATTTTGTCATACCTTGAGCGCCTGGTCCCTATCTCTGGCAGCTACAGCGGCTCTCTGCACGTCTCCCTCCAGTTGAGCGCGTCTGACATCCAGTCGCGCCGCACGACCTACAAACAAATATTATATTATATTATACCCACCTAGCTTCTTCCAAGGTCCAAGAAAACCTTACGAACCATATGAGCATGTCACTGACGATAACCAATGATATCGCAGAAAATGTCGGTCACGTGACCCAACCAACACATTTTTTTTTAATTTCCTGCGTCATCATTAGTTATCGACAAACTCTTCCGAGCGTTATAGTAAGGGAGCTGTAAGAAATGCACTAAAGTTCGCCTGTATTAAAAGGGGTGGTGTCAGATTGGCTAAAAGCAAACACTTCGAGAGGTCTAATAAAGTGATAAAGTGGGGTATACATCGCAGGCGACTGAGACTTACGACTCAGTTGTAGGTTCAGGGTGGCGACCTTCCCCCATGGGACCCTGGCCATGTTCCCCCTTTACTTACGCCAGTAATAACCATGAACACAATTAATTCTAGTAAACACTATCAAACTACTATTTAAATTATACAATAAAAACCACACATTTTCTCAATGACATTTTCATATAGTTATTTACAATGACAATTGTCAATTTATCAAAAACCAACCGACCCTGGTGACCTTTAATAAATATACTAAAAAACTCATAAATAAAATTTAAGTGAAATGAACTCAAATACCTTCTGCTGCAGAAAGTGCTTCACGTAACTGTCCAACTTCTTGCACTCTCTCAGATAATTGCACTCTGAGGTTCTCTGCCTTGTTCTGTTGAAAAAAACATATTAATATTAAAGTCTAGAATTGTAGTATGGAGGTAGTTGACAACGTGGATTAACAGGGGCCCCACTAGCATGGGACAGTTTTCCTATTGTCAATTCTGGTGAAATGTGGGTACTTACAAGAAACGCCTCAGTGTACCCCTTCGAGGTTAACGACGTGATTTTGTGTGTATGTGCAAAAAACTTAAAAGTATGTAGGAAATGAAGCTTACCTCATTTTGTGTTCTCTCTTCGCTAGTAGAACTTAATCCCGCCTCAAGACTTGTGATCTTATCTCTCAAGTTGCTAATCTCCACTGTCTTAGTTTGGACTGCTTCGTTCTGAAAAAAAAAAGAAACACAAATTTTAATATCTTATAAAAATATTTGTTTGATTCGTACATATTTCTGAAAAAATTATCTAATCCCCGGATCAACGGGCGTCAAAAAAACGCTACGGATTTTTAACGCTAGCTGGGTGTTGAGCGGGAAATTGAACTTTACGCTCAACGCCCAAAGCTTAAAATACCTACACAACACAACGCTGAAAAATACATCGCGATTTAAAACCGCTGCCGAGTGAACAAAATTAAATACTAGGAAATGCATTTGATCTATTTCGACGTATTTTTTACGCGCGTTAAAAAATCGCTCGTGGAATCGGGTCCGTAGCAACCTCGGACTGTTTTTAAAAGACCTATCTAATGATACTTCACACTATGAGATGGACGCGAGAAAAACCGCTTAATGTGTAGGAGTTAAATATTTATCGCGATCTTATTTTAGCAGTTTGTGTGCGTAATATCCATGCAAAGTTTCATCTTTTACCATTGACCGCTTGGAAGGATAGCCGAGAACGGATGGACGGACATGTATCACACAAAGTTTGTCCCGACCGGAAATCGAACGAGAGACTCCGGTGTCGAAAGCGGATGCACTACCGACCACGCTACCGAACCAGTCGATATTATAAAGGTTCCAAGACGAACTACCTAACCCTAAAATATATATTACCAATGCCTTAAGTTGTGCCTCCTTTTGCGAGCAGGCGTTTTGTAACTTCGCCTTCTCTTCCTGCACAGTCCGAAGGTTGCTACTGACAGACTGTAGTTTGTTGTCGCCTTTGCCTTGTTGGTCCGACGCCTCTTTGAGCTGTTTCTTTAATAGGTTCACTTGAGATTTGAAATCGTCCTGGAAACCAACAAAATGTTAAGTAATTAAATTTAAAAAAAATGTAGATACCCATATTTTTTCTCGTTAGCAATCTCCCTGGCACCTGTTATAAGGGATAAAAGCAGAGTAAAATCTGCCCATGGTTTTTATCTATAGTACTATTATAAAGAGGAAAGATAAGTATTTTAGTGTGTATGTTTGTAATGAATAAACTCAAAAACTACTGTGCCGATTCCAAATATTCTTTCACCATTGGAAAGTTACATTCACCCTGAGTGACATAGGCTACTTTTCATCCCAGTAATGTGTTCCCGCGGGAACGAGTAAACTTAATCACGCGGGCGGAGCTGCGGCGATCAGCTAGTCTAGTAAGTCCACCGACATAAAAAACCTAAACAAAGTTTCGGGGGTTTAATATACATTTTTATTTGTCGTCTGTATTAGACAAGGTTGATGTGTTGGGAGAATCTGAATCCACCGTACTTATGACGGAACTACTTTTTCTACATCATTACTGGATACGAGTGATAAGGACAGACATAATAATCACTCGCTATCGCAATGTTACTCAGTAACACGAAAATTATATCCAAAAGAGCAAACTTTATATATTATGTCGGTAATACAAACCTTTTCCCTTTCAATCTGACACACATCGTGCATCAAGTTGCGCATGCCCTTCTTAATAAGCTCCGGATCCACGTCTATTATTTCGTTACGGTCCTCCGAGTGGTCGCGACCTGCAATAATTAAGTAATATATTGATTTTCAGTATATTGACTCTGTCACTATACTTAAAACTTTTAAACAACTAAATATAAAAAATACCGAGGATCTTTGGGGCATTTCAACTAATATAATAAAATCAATAGTGCCCGCTATAGCGCCTCACCTTGCATTCATATTCAATAAATGTATAGATGAAAATCAGTTTCCTAATCTTATGAAGTACAGTAAAATCATTCCTTTATTTAAAGCAGGAGACAAAAGTGATCCTTCAAATTTTCGACCTATTTCCATACATACCTCAGTAAAATTCCCCCCCCCCCCTCAATAAAATTTTTGAAAAAATAATATTTAATCAATTGCTTTCACATTTTACAGACAATAAGTTACTTCATAACAAACAGTTTGGTTTCACTAAAGGCAGGAACACAACGGATGCAGGAGTTGCACTTGTGAAACATATATTTGATGCTTGGGAGGAAAAGCAGGATGCCATTGGTATATTTTGTGATCTATCAAAAGCTTTTGATTGTGTTGATCATGAGACTTTGCTACTAAAATTAGGTTATTATGGTGTTTCGAACAGCTCACTTGGCTTACTCGAGTCTTACCTCACTGGTAGAGTACAAAAAGTAAACATTAATGGCACCGACTCTTCTGGCGCCTCATTATTCATGGGAGTACCCCAGGGCTCGATATAGGGACCCCTTTTATTCTTAATATACGTAAACGATCTTCCTTATTTCACTAAAAATCTTTGTGAGATAGTATTATTTGCTGATGACACATCATTAATTTTTAAAAGTGATAGACAAAAAGTAGCACTTGACGATGTAAATAATACCCTTTCGGAAATATTGCATTGGTTCACAAGTAACAACTTGCTGCTCAATGCGAAGAAAACAAAATGTGTAAAATATACTATGCCCAATGTTAGACAGGTGGATACTCATATTACTATGAATAATGAATTAGTTCAAATAGTCAATACCACAGTTTTTCTTGGGATAACTCTAGATAGTAAACTACAATGGGGTCCTCATATCACAGCCTTGGCAGGAAGACTTAGCTCAGCTGCCTATGCGGTTAGAAAGATAAGGTCACTGACTGACGAAAAAACGGCACGATTAGTTTATTTTAGCTACTTTCATCGCGTTATGTCATATGGTCTGCTGCTGTGGGGCTCAGCTGCCGATATTGAGACACTATTCATATTACAGAAACGAGCTATACGAGCAATCTATAGACTCGGACCCCGTGACTCGCTGAAAGAACTATTTAAAGAAATTAATATTTTAACAGTTGCTTCTCAATATGTTTACGACAACATCTTATATGTACGGAAGAACATAGATCTCTTCAAAAAAAAATCCGATAACCATAATTTTAGTACAAGAAATAAAAATAAACTGGCAATGACAAAAATTAGACTTCATAAAGTTGGTAATTCTTTTGTAAGCAAATGTATAAAAAATTATAATAAAATTCCTCAGGATTTGGTTGACATGCCTCTTAATAAGTTTAAAATAGTAGTTAAAAAATGTTTGATGATGAAGGCTACTATAATGTAGACGAATATCTTAATGATAAAAATGCATGGTCACCCTAATCTTCTGTTGTTGGCCACTCGTATAATACAATATAAACTAATTGTAGCAATGTAAACAAAACAATATTAAAAAAGAAAATGGATAATCTACCTGAGTTTCTTGCTGGTCTCTTCTCAGGAGAACCAACTTACCGAACCAACGAAAGAATCATTTTCTAATGGTTATTTATGTACTTACTTAATTTAGTATTTTTATAATATTACTTGACAAAATTGTAAAATGTTTGACATTCATATGTGCTCTTTATGTGCCTAAACTGAATAAATGAAATTGATTCTTGATTGATTGAATATTAGCTACAGGTATTTCTTACCAAAAAAACTTTGGTCCCCTAGGAATGCGGTGCTATCTTGAGGCGATCGTAACGCAGTGAGTGAGTGCCGTCATTTGTAAGTTAACTATGTAAACAAGGGTGTCAATCAAAGCTCTTTAGTAAACCGAATAGTTTATTGACAACGTTCAAACGGGCGAAGCCGCGGGCGTGCGCTAGTATTATAATAAACAATTCTAATTCTAGTATACATACCTCTATGTGGGCTATACCGCCTAGCCGGACTAGCGAGTCTCCGCCTCGCGGCCGGCTGCACCGACCCGTCCGCCTGCACGCCACACACCCGCCGCAGTGCGTGCGCGACCGACGAGAGCTTGGCCTCAGACTCGCGCCGGCCCGCCTCGCACTGGGACAGAGTCGCTTCTAGTGCGCGACATCTGCCCTCACTGCCGCCTAGACGAGCCTGGGGGAGTTACATGTGAAAGGACGATCTTTATCATCGAGTTATGAGGCAGTCAATACTCTGAAGGTGCAGTGAATGCAACTTTGACTGTCATTGTGACACGTGTGGTACGCGGTGATACTGACAATAGACTATAGGCAGCACGTGCTGCCGTTGCCGCATTCAGTATGATTTTGACAGAAACCATACAAATGCATAGATAACCGATCGTACAGTTATGTTGCTGCAGGCATGCTTTTGTGTGTTGCCTGCATTAGCTGCTTACATGCGCTGCCTGCTGCCCAGATCGGAATGATACCTTAAAGGACATCATCCAGACTTATGTATCTTGCGGACAGAGAATCGGGATGAATAAAAATGTTTGCCTTCAATTAAAGCGGGGGCAATATTTTCACAACTTTGCTGCAATAGCAATTGGGGCCACTCTCATGCTAGCTCCAGACTCTCGCGAGGCGCCTCCTAGAGGCTCTCGGCACGATTCTTGGCGAGTGGAGGCCGCAGGAGTGCTAACCATCCGCACTCTCGATTTATTCAGTTGCTCACTCCACCTACTATAAGATGGACGTGATTGAAGTGACTGCATTAGCTTTGTCCTGTCCTCGAAGCAGTTAAAACCAAGTGAGCGAGCGCGAGAGTGTGGTTGATTCCCTCGTCTCATCCCGTCGCGTCCTTTGACTCGCGCCCAAAAACCGACACAAAACGGAGCGACAGCGAGGCGAGACGAGGAGAGACGAGGAGAGACGAGGCGAGACGAGGAGAGACGAGGAGAGACGAGACGAGACGAGACGAGGAGAGACGAGGCGAGACGAGGAGAAACGAGGAGAGACGAGGCGAGACGAGCGCACCGTCTTCACTCTTGTACTCGCGTTCCCTCGCGCTCCCTCGTGAAGAGTCTGTATCGGGCATCAAAGTACTAAGATCCAAGCCAACATCACCGGCAAATGTTGCAACAGCCAATCAATGGCCGAAGCTCAAGTAAATATAAAAGTACCCGGCAATAGGCGTAGTAGGCAGTAACTTTACTGAGGTCATGTAATAAGAATAGGAGTGATCGTTACAATACTTACGAGTTGCTATTGAATTAAGCTTATATCTGTATATATTTCAATTTCTGGATTAACACTTTTTATGTGATCGTCATAATGAAGGGACCAAGTCTTGTATTTCTGTCTTACATATATATATGATTAATACCATTAATCTACTATTTGCTATAACTTTAGCTACCTCTACATTACGCATATATTTGAACAATGTTTCTTCCGATTCTTTACACCGCACCAGAGGTGTCTGCTGTACAAAACGCAGATTAGACCCTGCGTTGAATACTGCTCTCACCTCTGGGACGGCTCCGCGAAGTATTTGCTGGACGCACTCGACGCTATGCAGCGACGCGCTGTTCGCATTATAGACTGTCCGGAGGTAACGGGAAGCCTTGAGCCGCTAGCCCAGCGCCGAACAATTGCTTCCTTGGCCGCGTTCTACCGTATTTACCACGGTGAGTGTTCTGAAGAGCTCTTCAACCTGATCCCACCCTCTCCCTTCCGATCCCGAACAACGCGTGCCGGGCAGAGATGTCACCCTCATACCGTGGAAACCGTCTTCGCGAGAACCGAGCGTTTTAAACGATCGTTTCTCTGCCGAACGATGGTGGCTTGGAACGCCCTGCCTGCGCACGTGTTTCCTCCATCATATAACCCTGGGCTCTTTAAGCGAAGCGTGAAGAGGCACATTACAGGGTCGTCAAGTTGAGGGCCACTCTCTATAGTATTCCTGTGTACTGTGAGAGTCGCCCTCAATTGCCAGACGTCGCCTCAGCTTACCATCAGGCGGGTGGCGTCAATTTGTCGACCTAAATATAAAAAAAAAAAAACAAACTTCTTGGTCCCTACATTATGATGTCAAGATGGAGGGACCAAACTGGACGCTCTCGACGCTATGCAGCGACGCGCTATCCGTATTATAGATTGTCCGGAGGTAACGGGAAGCCTTGAGCCGCTAGCTCAGCGCCGAGCAATAGCTTCCTTGGACGCATTCTACCGTATTTACGGAACGCCCTGCCTGTGCACGTGTTTCCTCCCACATATAATTCTGGGTTCTTTAAGCGGAGCTTGAAGAGGCACATCAGTAGGTCGTCAAGTTGAGGGCCACTCTCTATAGTATTGTATGCTGTGAGAGTGGCCCACAATCGCTAGACGTCGTCACGACTTACCACCAGGCGGGCGGCGTCAATTTGGCGAACCCAATATAAAAAAAAGACGAATTATAATATTAAACAATTATTTTAGAGCGTTTTATATTATATTTTTTATTACCACCAGACAGAACCCTTCCTTCATTTCAAGTTTTAGATTTTAGCTCATAAAAATAAACTATAAGGTAAGAAATATTACATCATTTGAAGGTAGTAAATAGGTATTAAATATTCATGCTTACAAAATAGAAAAAAAAGTAGCCTACCTACTTGTCGCACTAAGTTATTAAACCGTTAATTTGGAGGGACCAATTTGCATTACTCGATATTTTTATAACGATAAATGTTTCAGCCAATCAAAATGAATATTACTAAGGTAGGATTAAGGTATTAAAATACTAGCTAGGTAGAACAGTCCAGGGAGCTATGCATCAGTTTGGTCCCTCCATCTTGACATCATAATGTAGGGACCAAGATGTTTGTTCAAATATATGCCTAATGTAGAGGTAGCTAAAGTTATAGCAATGGTAGCAAATAGTAGATTAATGGCATTAATCATATATGTATGTGTGACAGAAATCCAAGACTTGGTCCCTTCATTTTGACGATCACCTTTTTATCTAGGTAATTTGTTTCCTTGGACAAGGAAGCTAGATTTAAATTGTTAATTACCTTGAGTTCTTGTATTTGTTGAGTAGCATCCGCGAGGCATACTTCCAAATTGTGTTTTAACTCCTCAAGGCGACGTTCCTTTGATCTACAGTCTTCCAAGCGAAGCACTAATTCCTGTATACAACAATGAGAGATGATTTACTTTCAAATAAATAAACGTATTGTTTGAACGCATTTAAACTTGTATTGAAAACTGTAAGCGTAACTGCTGTAGTATTTTCAGAAGGTGAATAAGTTTCTGATACATGACTGTAGAACTGTGTTTAGGATATATTATGATAAGAAAAAAAAGGACTATAAGAAGAAAACCACAAATAAGCCACAACAAGGGACGCAAAAAGTTACAAATACCTTAAAAAACTAAGAGTCCAAGTAAGAAGTCATGTAACACAATAACGTGCGTAAGATAAGCGTACTACAGCAAAAGGTGCAAGTGAGATGGCATATAACCCAACAACAAGTGCAAGTGAGACAGCGCTACCGTTTGACCTAAAAGGCATTTTGAAAAGCAGCAGGGCATTTTATGTCCTTTGTCCAACACAAGTAGCATGTGCGAGTGAGACAACATTAAAACACGCGTGGCTTGTGCAAGTGAGACAACAATATAACACACGTGTGGTGTGCGAGTCAGACGACATATAGCACAAATGGTGCTAGTGAGACATCATGACACAAGTGGCTTGTACAAGCGAGACTAAATAACACAAGTAGCATGTGCGAGTGAGACAACATTAAAACACGCGTGGCTTGTGCAAGTGAGACAACAATATAACACACGTGTCGTGTGCGAGTCAGACGACATATAGCACAAATGGTGCTAGTGAGACATCATGACACAAGTGGCTTGTACAAGCGAGACTACATAACACAAGTAGCATGTGCGAGTGAGACAACATTAAAACACGCGTGGCTTGTGCAAGTGAGACAACAATATAACACACGTGTCGTGTGCGAGTCAGACGACATATAGCACAAATGGTGCTAGTGAGACATCATGACACAAGTGGCTTGTACAAGCGAGACTAAATAACACAAGTAGCATGTGCGAGTGAGACAACATTAAAACACGCGTGGCTTGTGCAAGTGAGACAACAATATAACACACGTGTCGTGTGCGAGTCAGACGACATATAGCACAAATGGTGCTAGTGAGACATCATGACACAAGTGGCTTGTACAAGCGAGACTACATAACACAAGTAGCATGTGCGAGTGAGACAACATTAAAACACGCGTGGCTTGTGCAAGTGAGACAACAATATAACACACGTGTCGTGTGCGAGTCAGACGACATATAGCACAAATGGTGCTAGTGAGACATCATGACACAAGTGGCTTGTACAAGCGAGACTAAATAACACAAGTAGCATGTGCGAGTGAGACAACATTAAAACACGCGTGGCTTGTGCAAGTGAGACAACAATATAACACACGTGTCGTGTGCGAGTCAGACGACATATAGCACAAATGGTGCTAGTGAGACATCATGACACAAGTGGCTTGTACAAGCGAGACTACATAACACAAGTAGCATGTGCGAGTGAGACAACATTAAAACACGCGTGGCTTGTGCAAGTGAGACAACAATATAACACACGTGTCGTGTGCGAGTCAGACGACATATAGCACAAATGGTGCTAGTGAGACATCATGACACAAGTGGCTTGTACAAGCGAGACTAAATAACACAAGTAGCATGTGCGAGTGAGACAACATTAAAACACGCGTGGCTTGTGCAAGTGAGACAACAATATAACACACGTGTCGTGTGCGAGTCAGACGACATATAGCACAAATGGTGCTAGTGAGACATCATGACACAAGTGGCTTGTACAAGCGAGACTACATAACACAAGTAGCATGTGCGAGTGAGACAACATTAAAACACGCGTGGCTTGTGCAAGTGAGACAACAATATAACACACGTGTCGTGTGCGAGTCAGACGACATATAGCACAAATGGTGCTAGTGAGACATCATGACACAAGTGGCTTGTACAAGCGAGACTAAATAACACAAGTAGCATGTGCGAGTGAGACAACATTAAAACACGCGTGGCTTGTGCAAGTGAGACAACAATATAACACACGTGTCGTGTGCGAGTCAGACGACATATAGCACAAATGGTGCTAGTGAGACATCATGACACAAGTGGCTTGTACAAGCGAGACTACCTAACACAAGTAGCATGTGCGAGTGAGACAACATTAAAACACGCGTAGCTTGTGCAAGTGAGACAACAATATAACACACGTGTCGTGTGCGAGTCAGACGACATATAACACAAGTGGTGCTAGTGAGACATCATGACACAAGTGGCTTGTACAAGCGAGACTACCTAACACAAGTAGCATGTGCGAGTGAGACAACATTAAAACACGCGTGGCTTGTGCAAGTGAGATAAAAGTATAACACGCGTGCCTTGTGCGAGTTAGATAACATTAATCACGCGTGTGGTATGCGAGGGAGTCGTGACTGGACCTGGTCCCGCGCCCGACAGGCCTCCTCCAGCTCGGCGGCGCGGCCCCTGGTGGCGGACAGGTCGGCGCGCGCCTGCGCCAGGAGCGCGTCCAGCTCGGCGCCGTGACGTCGCGCGGCCGCGGCTTCTCCGCCACAACGCTCACGTTCTTCGCTCTCGTTCTGTAGTCTGCACGATATATTCCCGAAGGGGGTAGGCAGAGATGCATTACACATTTTGCCAGTCATTTGATAAGTCCCACGTAATAGAGGACGAGCTTATTGCCTATTTACTATATGCCATATTTTGTCTCTCGAGAGATTATAGCTAGAACCTACACGAGACGTCAAAGTGGAATTGAAAATATTTTATTACTCGAAAAGTTGTGTAAGTAACTATGTGTTCACCTGGACTGCAGCTCCTTAATATCATGCTGTGCTTGTTCAAGTGCGGCTCTTTCTCTCTTCAACTGCGACTCAGCGGCCTTCAGATCTCTCGTCACGTGCTCTCCTCCCGACTCACTGTCTTTCAGCAAAGTCTGGATACGAGATAACTCCAGCTCTAGAGATGTACGGTTCTCTTCCAGTCCTAGACAGAGAAGTTGAATGAACACTATAAGGTTATATAAGCAATGATAGCTTCACCTTTAAAAAAGATTTAATGATTGTGAAATGATTGACAATTTTGAATCAGTACGTATTAAATATAGCTCAAACGCAATCATCTTTCCGCCCATAGTAGAAAATACTGGAAGTTATTTGACCTCGACAGTGGCGCCATTCGCGCTAAAATATGTTCCATCCAAACTAAAGTAGAAATTGGAACAATTGTAGTTATTTATATCACTTTTAATCTCTAATGGGAAGCTACAGGACCCCACACAACAGTGGCGCCATCGCGCTCAAACATGTTCTTTCGGAACCAAAGATGAAATTAGAACTATTGAGGTTCAGTAGAACTATATAATCTTTGGTATGTCACTTACCAGCAATCTTATGGTATGCCTCGTCTCTAGCCCTCGCAGCCTCCCTCCTTTCTTGCTCGACCCGCTTCACATGGTCGCGGAGCTCGCGGCAACTACTGTTGTACTTGTCCCTCTCCGCGGTACAATTGGTCAACTGACGACGGACATCTGTGAGCTCTTTGCGTAGACTGTCTGATTCATTTTCCACTGTATGAAAGAGATAGATTTTAAAAGTATTAAAAATGTTAAACGACGTCGAAAGAAGAGGTTATCAACAAGTTAACTTCGAAAACACATTATTTTATATTTTCATTTTTTTTTATGTAAATAAAATTCATAAGAAAATAAACAAAACGTCACAAAATATACTAAAAAATTTGGCCACCTAAATTCTTTATTACATAGTGTGTAGTCAAACTTACATTCTTTAAGTTTCCGAATAGTCTCTTGTAGCTGCGCATAAGTATTATCGTATTTGTCTTCAGCGAGGGATAAGGCGGCGCGAATTTCAGTACACTCTCTAACAACCGCCTCCTTTTCTAAATGAAGCTCTTTAATACGGTTTTCGAACCGAGAGCATTCATCTTCTGCGGTAGCTCTGAGGGAAATTAAACAAACCAAATGTTAACATCACAATGTTCCAAAGACCAACTGGAGGTTTTATATCAAATATTTAATGCAAATTCCAGTAGCATTTTACGTGATTTCTAAGGATTACACTTTCATAACATCAACACTCAACAATAATCATTTCGAATCACCTAGGAAGAACACCGAAGTTTAATAACAGCTCTAATGTAAGATGAACTTTCTGGTTCGGTATTGATGTTTGAATTTTTTTTTTTTTTTTATTTTTTTTTATATTTAGGTCGACAAATTGACGCCACTCGCCTGATGGTAAGCTGAGGCGACGTCTGGCAATTGAGGGCGACTCTCACAGTACACAGGAATAGTATAGAGAGTGGCCCTCAACTTGACGACCCTGTAATGTGCCTCTTCACGCTTCGCTTAAAGAGCCCAGGGTTATATGTTGGAGGAAACACGTGCGCAGGCAGGGCGTTCCAAGCCACCATCGTTCGGCAGAGAAACGATCGTTTAAAACGCTCGGTTCTCGCGAAGACGGTTTCCACGGTATGAGGGTGACATCTCTGCCCGGCACGCGTTGTTCGGGATCGGAAGGGAGAGGGTGGGATCAGGTTGAAGAGCTCTTCAGAACACTCACCGTGGTAAATACGGTAGAACGCGGCCAAGGAAGCAATTGTTACTAAAACATGCGTAAATAGATGTGGATGAAAATTAGGTCACATACCAATTCCTGGATGAACACATTGTTTGCTCTTTTTACTCGAGTATTTATGGGTAACGAGAAAACTATTCCATGCGGGAGGAAATGTGAGTTAATTGTACGAAACGCGGTAAGATTACTAACTTGGCTTCTTCCAATCTCGTCTTGAGTGCAGCAATTTCATCTTTAAGCTGATTAGCGTAGGTTCTATCTTGTTCAGAACGAGCGTGTCCATCTCGGCGACATCTTTCCAATTTGTTCTGTTCACAATCGAGCGCGCGTTTCATTTCTTCTAAACGTTCTAGAAGCGCTTGTTGCTCTTGGTGAGCTAAGAATAGTAAAACTGTTGATATGACGTTGTTTGTTACGTGATTGGTTCGTCTTTTTTTAACGTTTATGCATTAGAAACTTAAAGTATAGAGAAAGCTATTTAAGTATTACGAGGTTTCCCTCGATCCACTTAATGTTTTTTATTTGTGTTCAAAATCTAGCAGCCTTAACTCGACTTCAATTAGATGGTTTTTAAAGACTTTTTACACATTCACAGCAAATAACTGTTAAATTATAGGAACCCTAAATGCTATTTGGTGAACCTTTGTACCATAAAACTTTTATATAAATACAAAAGACGTACCCATAAGCAAAGCCTGTTGTTTATCATTCTCAGCCCGCAGTAGAGCTTCATCGTGTTGTAATATTAATTGGTCCCTAGCCGTTAGTAGTTTCTTCTCCCTCTCTCTCGCGGCAGCCTCGCCGCATTCCTTCTCGCTCGTTAGCGATGCTATAGTTTGGCTGAGTTTCTGTTCCAGAACTTGACGGAGTTGCTCCTAATTATGGGAAGGGTAATAATAGAATAGCATAAATAAGACAAAAAAATATAGATTTGGTAAATCATTTTTAATCCAGTCCAAAAAGTAACTTGTAACCTGTTGTTTGTTTGTGATTGTTTTTAATTTGTCGTGACATGATTGCATTGTTCTACTGATGTTATGCTAGATGTAAGTTTTCTAAATGTTAAAATAAATAAATAAGAAGAGAGTGTTACAATTATACTCACTTTTTCCTCTTTGAGTTTGGTAATATTCTGTGTGGTAGTTCTGTTAATGTTGGTTATAATTTGTTGGTACTCAGCCTCCTTCTTGCCGGACTGCTGTTGCATAGACTGACGAGTGTCGCGTAACTTTTTCTCGCTATTGTCTAGATCTTTTGAGAGACGAGTGATTTGTCCTGAAATTGTATAATGAATTTAAGTTAATCGGTTTTATGAGCATGCCGGTATCGATCTTAGAAGATAACTAATGACACTAGCATAAATATCCGGCGATATCATTGGTTATCGACTAACTCTTCCGAGCGCTATTGTAAGAGGGCTAGTTATTCACATTCTGGTCAGTCTTTTGGCCATGGTGATTTTTTTCTGTAATACCCGAATAAACTGCTGAAATTGAAGCGTCTGTAGTCTGAGTGTTTAGTAACAGTTCCTTACGTTAATTTGCTCGAAATACATTTTCGTATTCCCTATACATTTCACACCAGCGCTCTTTGCGGTAACGTCAGGGAACTGTGTGTGATTTTGCTTTTCGACGACGTAAGTCAAATCTCTGGTCACCACACTACTGATACACTCCTAACACTTTTAGCTTAGCTGGAGAGATTAAGAGTCCTCCTATTAAATTTTACCGTTTTCGCTGATTTTACAGACGTGTTTTTACACTGAAAATACTGCATTTTTATAAGTTTTAATGCACAACATGAAATATCATTTCAATAATGATCTAATAAGTGAGCTACTTTCTTATTTTTGTCATTAAATTTTGATTAATCGACCTAAAACAATCGGTAGTTTTTCGTATCTTTTGCTGGAAGAGGTCTAGAATATCACAAATTCACTAATCGTTTTGACGTCTAAAAAGTATTACAAAAATACAGTGTATTCTTGTAAAAGTCATCTATCAAATGTATGGATTACTTTTTATCACTTTCATAAAAAAAAAATGAGTAAACAAATATTTAAGTTAGTAAAATTTTAGAGAAAATGGGCAATGAATTGGTTCTTATTTCGGCTACATAAAACTCTCGTTCATAAAATTAAAACAACATAAATAAACCTTGGTTCAAAATCAATCCATTTCCAAAAAAAAAGAAAGCTAAATAATAAAAAATAGGCTGTAAATAATCTTTTAAAAACACCTAAATTTCGCTTTATAATACTCGACGCATGCGTGAGATTTTGATACTTTGGTAATATTAGTTATTATTTTGTGATGATTAGGCTTCTTTTTAAATACAACAAGTGATTATGTAGAATGTATTTATCATTGTTTTTGTTAAAAAAAGCTGTTATATTTTATAAAGCTGGATTACTCACTCACTCACTGACACAATTTTATTGTTCTCCTTGATGGTGGAGGGGAAGGTACCTATGTTTTTTTTTGCAGAAATGTAAAGGGGGTTCGGGGACCTAGGGAAAATTCCGAGTTTTTGAGATTTGCCCTCCAGTCCCCCAAGGGGGGCTCCCGAGTAGAGTCAAAATGAGTAATAATTTTATAGAGGTAGTTTTTTATTTTATTTTTTTGTATTGGGTTCGCCAATTTGACGCCACCCGCCTGGTAGTAAGTCGTGACGACGTCAAGCGATTGTGGGTCACTCACAGCACACTATACTATAGAGAGTGGCCCTCAACTTGACGACCTACTGAACCCAGGATTATATGTGGGAGGAAACACGTGCACAGGCAGGGCGTTCCAGGCCAGTATCGTTCGGCACAGAAACGAACGTTTAAAACGTTCGGTTCTCGCGAACATGTAGGTACCTACTGTGTGGGAGTGGCATCTCTGCCCGGCACGCGTTGTTCGGGATCGGAAGGAAGATGGGATCAGATTGAAGAGCTCTTCAGAATGCTCGCCGTGGTAAATACGGTAGAATGCGGCCAAGGAAGCTATTGTTCGGCGCTGAACTAGCGGCTCAAAGCTTCCCGTTAGCTCCGGACAATCTATAATACGGATAGCTCGACGCTGCATAGCGTCGAGAGCGTCCAGCAAATACTTCGCGGAGCCGTCCCGGAAGTGAGAGCAGTATTCGACGCAGGGTCCAATCTGCGTCTTGTACAGCAGACACCTCTTATGCAGTGTAAAGAATCGCTTTACCTTATTCAGTATTCCTAGTTTCCACGAAGCTAGCCCTATACATCTTTCGATGTAGTTTTTATTATTGAGCTCTTGACGAACGTCTATGTCAAGGATCTCAAGGTTGCCCTTCATTGGTAATAATGCATTCTGAAGAGAGGGTAGGGGAAGGAAAGGGGATTTCTTCGCTGTAAATGCACACGCCTGCAATGTGCTGTCATCTGCATAACAATGAATGTTCCCGAGGGATAGCATATCATTGATTTGCAGAAGGAAGAGTTGGTGACAGCACGGACCCCTACGGCGCCCCGGTATTGTTCCTCGATACATATATACATAACCGGGGCAACACAGGTAAGGCGTGTTGTCAGGGCGGCGTATTTGTGTCTCCGTGAAAAACGTCACAGCGGGCCGAGCCGTCTCAAGGTATGGTGGACGGCATCGAGGTTCGCATGGAGTCCACGGATGTTGGTGAACTCCACCTCGAAAAGTGAAGCTGTGGGGTTTCCTGGGGCCGCTGTGGAACGTTTACTTATTTCTGTTGCACTGCCATTATAAATTTGAAGAAGAAGCGTGAAGACAGGGCGACATTTGGTGCAGCAGTAATAAGTGACAAAGCGCAGGGGCTAACTTCGTCTGGAACCGTGTGGTTAGGTTGGAGCCGACCCGCCGGACGGAAGGGCTACCAAACCCCCCTGGTGCAAGGCCGCCGCTATCCCACACCGGTTACCACCCGGAGCGGCGATCCCACATCAGGATTATGCGCGAGAACATGTGGGGCAGCCTCCTGGTGTGGTTGGTCCCAGGCGGGCCCCATGACTGTGTTGCGGGCGGCCGCGGCAACGCCGTTGCTAAGGGTCTCCCTGGCCAGCGAATCGACCCACACCACCCACACTAGACTCCGCTTTGCCCCCACTGGTTCCATGCCTGCTGCACCATACATGGCCCCGGGCCCGGCGGTGCAGCTGTTGAACCCCTTACGCAACCAGCCTGGGCTGGGTTACTTGTGGGGCTTTAGCACAGTTGCACGGTGGCACCCCCCGGACCAACACCCGGTACCCACGTAGGGACCGAAGCCACTTCATAGGTACCGTAAATTAACGAGCCTCGTCCGTTGATCAGCAGGTGCGCCACTAGCAGATGAGTTCGCTGGGGCCCTAAATATGTTGGTAGAGCCCCTTTGTATAGAGGAGGTCAAATGATTTTGATTAGGAAAAAAAATTAGCCCTCGCCCCCCCTTTGAGAGTGCAACGACAGAGGAAAGGTAGAGGAGTTTTGATTACGGGATCATACGAGTATAGAGGGTCTTTTCTTGAATTTAAGGAGAGAAAAAAAACACCCCCCTCCTAGCCCTCTTTTCACCTCCCCCACACAAGACACTATTATTATAAAATGAAAAAAAAAAGATCAAAACCATGTAATCGCCGTACCTACTGGCTGACCACCATCGGTAACTCCGGACTCACGCACAAAATGTGTCAAATACCTAATTCCGCCCGTTTCGATTCTGCATACGGACTCTTAACGGGAATGCTAGTAGCTTATACGATTAGGATGTATAGAGCGCGATAGATCTTTGTATTTGAAAGCAATGAGTGATAAAGATTGTACTTTACCTGGCGAAAGTCCATGATAAAACAATGGGATAAGATGTTGAATTTTTATATAATTGCACTGGCATCTTTGAGACAGTCTTGAAAATACCTCGTGAGTAGGTGAAACATATGTCGACGTTTATAATGTCTTCTATTTAGCGAAATTAGTGCAATTATATAAAAATTCAACATCTTACCCCGTTATTGTACTTTTTGTTTCCAAATATTACTAATATACATTTTGCGAAAAGAATGTCGTGCGGCTGGGATCGAACCCGCGTTCTTTCTCATAGGAAGAGTACTAGCTTTGCGCGTTTTACAGCAATGTGTCCCGTGGGAATTTGTAACGTTAAAAGCATCAGCTAGAACAACATGAATATTAAAATTTTACAAACACGTGGTCATGGTACAGAATTTCAGCAGTTATTAACAGGTTACAGGTACAGTTATATTACTCGTTCTTCTTAAGTAAGATACTAGTTCAAGCCTGGCCCTAGTGACTGATGAATTTTCACGATCATATAAATATTTGAAAGCAAAGAAGCAGCCTCCTAAAGCAGACTCTCCACCTGCTTTTAAATACAAAAGACAGTTATCTATTAGACACATGGGTTTTTAACCCAAAACCCTAACCTTTATAGTTCTCCTGTTGCACCAGCGTATCCTGCAGCTCCTGTTCAAGTTTAGCTCGCCTATTGTCAGTATCGTCCAACATGTTTGCCGTGTCGAACAGTACAGCTTCTAAAGCGTCCTTCTCTGAACGAACACCAGCCAGTTGCTCTTGTAAAGTGTGTTTGTCTTTCTCTAGACTGTCCACTACGATCTGGATACATAATGTGATTGCGTTAATTGAAATCATACCTTTCTATCAGTTTCCTAAAACAAACATCCATTCCCATCACCATCGTTTCCTTGTTAATTAGTTTCTCGATATACGAGACATGACATCCAATAATGACTTTTCCCAAAAGATATGTTTGGCTTGATATGTTCCTAAAACGACCATTCCCTAAATAATATTCACGAGAAACGAACGTTTTAAACGTTCGTTTCTCTGCCGAACAATAGTGGCCTGGAACGCCCTGCCTGGGCACGTGTTTCCTCCCACATAATATAACCCTTTAAACGGGGCGAGAAGAGGTACATCACTGGGTCGTGAAGTTGAGGGCCACTCTCTATAGTATTGTGTACAGTGAGAGTCACCCTCAATCGCTAGACGTCGCCACAGCTTATTATCAGGCGGACAGGTTTAAATGGACGAATATAATATACCTATACATTTGTAGTACTTATAATTTCTCGCTTGCATTTAATTGGCGAGTTCAATTATAAAGAGGTGCAGCTTACGGCGTATGCGCAGGTATAAAACTGATAGAAGTTTGTAGAAAGGACGTCAGAGGTGGTGCTTCGTTTAGTCTGCTTGCCTACTCGCTACAATTTCTTTTAAAACTTTAGCACCATAATTGCTTTCATAATTTAAGATTAACAAAAAAACCATACACCCAAAAACAACACTCTTACATCAGTCGGATATAATCTCACCTGTTTCTCCTCCCCGTCTTTAACTAGATCCTCCTGAGCTCTGTTGATCCTGCCGATAGTCTCATTAGCCTGCTCCAATCTCTGTTGCAAACGTATAATTTCTTCATTCAACGTGTCCTTCTTACGAACCATAGCGGTCAGTTGAGAACTTAATTCACCACGTTCCCTGAGAATTGTACGATGTTTCTTTTGATAATCAAATCAAAATATCTTTATTCATGTAGGTCACAAAATAACACTTATGAACGTCAAAAAAAGAAAATGCTTCTACATTTACATTTACCGCCAGATTCGCAAGGCAATAGGTAGAGACTGTGAGGAAAGAACCTGGCAAGAAAAACTCACGGACACTCTTTTTATTCGCCAGTAAATACAATGATTCTGTTACACCAATAAAAAGAGAGCAAGGGCAGTACGTGACCATGTGTGGACCGAGTGAACTTAAAAATTATGGATCTCTGTTATTCACAATAAAGTCAAATACTAGTTAAAGGTGCCACATAATCTCAAAGTACCCATACCTAACAATCATCATTCATCATTCACCGAGCCTTTTCCCAACGCAGTTGGGGTCGGCTTTCCAGTCTAACTGCGATTCGGCTGAACTTCGATATTTTCCGTGAAGCGACTGCCATCTGACCTTCACAACCCATGGGCGATATCGAAGTTCTGCAGTTAGACCGGTCGGATTTTTGATTTGGGGCTCCAACTACCCCTAACGACTGGCATAGATGTTAGTATGACAACCGGGACCGACGGCTTAACGTGCTCTCCGAGGCACGGAGGGGTACCCATACCTAACAATATCATAATAATAATAATTTAACAATAATAAGTGAGTTTCAGCAACAAAACAACATTTCAAACAGAGTATCAAACAGATGTAGCACCTAAGTAGTTCAAGTGATGAGCAAGCAACTCATTGCCATTAATCCTGCCGATTTGCCGATTGATAAAAAGTATATGGATAAAAAGTAGCCTAAACTACTCTTTTTAACATCAACCATATTTCGTGGAAAGTCTTATTAAAATCAGTCCAGCCGTGTCAGAAAACCTAACCTACAAGTGGTTATGTATAGAAAGTATGGCACGAGATAGAGCAACTTGCAATGGGTTCGTCTTTATCCAATAGTGAGAAAGTAGATAGTCGAAAGAACGAGTTTTCATTAGGCCACAAGACTGGAAGTAATCTTCTTCAGAACAAAAGAGAAAGAAAATGTGTGCTGGCACCTCTCTCTCTTGCCTCTACACTAATTTACGAAACTCTCTCCTTCTATCTTTATTAACTCACATCTCTCTCTCAATTTTCGTTCACCTCGTCACACTCTTCGTACCGCTCTCATCACGCATTCACTAGCTTACTCCTCAAGTAAAGCGTCCAAGAGATTTACTTTTAAAATATTTTCAGAAATGTGGGTAGTGTGGTGTCCTCGACTCCCACAATAAACCGTATAATAACTATTGTAGGTTATTATCATCAGCGCTACGACACAACTGTCGTACCCCACCATTGCCACGGCTTGACAATACTGCTTGACTCAGCTTGACAAAACGCCACTGGTAATCAAACATTCTAACACTTTACCTGGCAATTTGTCTCAACTCCAATTCAACTTTCTCTCTATCGGCTTCTACGAACTTCATCTTTTCACAGAGCGAAGCTTTGTCCGCCTCCAGCTCCATACGCGTCTGTTCAGCGACGAGCAACTCTTTACGTAATGAGTTCAGATCACTTTGTTGTTCCGATGACTGGCTTGATAGACTTGATTTCTCATCTTCCAACTGCATATTATAAAAGAAATCATTTTTAATCTTTAGCTATGTTTTTTGTAAGGATTCCGTAGGTTAAAACGGGACCCTATTCCGTTGTCGGTCCGTCTGTCACCAGACTGTATATCATGAAACGTGATACATAGTTAGAAAGTCGAAATTTTCAAGAATCATGTATTTCAAGGATGATGTATTTCAAAGATGATGTATTTCAAAGATGATGTATTTCAAGAATGATGTATTTATGTAGACAAATAGTAAAGTAAAGTAAATACTCTTTATTGTACACAATAGAGAAACAAATGATTTATGACAAGTCTTAAAAAAAAATGTACAACAGGCGACCTTATTGCTGAAGAGCAATCTCTTCCAGGCAACCTTAGGATGAAATGAAAGTTACAAGAATTGATAAGGGCTGTGTACAATGTAATATAATTATATTTAAAAAAATAATAAATTAATAGGATTTAAGAAGTACCAAAAACCAAAATACAAAACAAATTAAATAGTTAAGCGGTCTCCCATACAACAGACATGATTTTTGGTCCCAAAATAACTTCTTGGAGGTCCCTTAGAGTTTTTATAGATAATGGTACGGATAGTGAAATTACCTGTTTGACATCATCATGTAACTTCTTCTTATCACACTCGAGATTCCTCACGGCAATCTCCAGTTTCTCCACCAGATCTTGTAAATCTCCTCTTTCCATCAACGTCCTCTCTAACTCTATCTCAAGGTCACCTGATACACATAAACACTTTAGAAGGCCCAAGAGCTGATGAGAAATTTATAGCAGACCAGCTCCCGCGGTGCGGACCTGTTTTGATGAAATTTAGTATGAATATAGATTGAGTGATTTTTCAATCCAAATCAGCAGTTCGTCAGTCATCTTCATAAAATCGTATCCTAACTTACTTCTATCAGAAATCTTCAAACGAAGTCTTCTCTTTTACAATATTAATTATTTATAAATGTTTGCTTACTTGTTGCTCTAACATTCTTTACCAGAATTGGCTAATAAGAACAGGAGTAACTAATAAAACTGGACTTACTCTGATGTTTCTCCAATTGCGACAGTATGGAATCTCCCTCCATCTTCTGCTGGTCCAGCAAGTCTCTGGCTAGGAGTACTTTGTTCAGCTCTTCTCTAGTGGATACTAACTCTGATCGCAGCCGCGAAGAACGCTCTTCTTCGGCCCTGGAAGTATGTGGGTACTAAAACTCTTCTAGCTACCTCAGTCAGATATGGTGGTGAATGTTAAATTGAGGGGCTCGGAGCTAAGTGGTAACAGATTAGGTTTTTTTTATTAGGTACATTGCAAAGATTACCATAAGGTGACCATTTCTTAAGACACTCGTACGGTGTCTTGCGCGGTGCTTCGCGCTGCACCACGCCATTGGTTTTGGCCTATAAGTTTTGACCCCTTAGGGCTAGGTCAAATTTTCGATTTTTTGGCTTGCCTCCAGATCGAGGACTATCCATAGAGGGGTCAACCATCATTGGAGCATAAGCAGTTCTCGAGAGCTAAGGGGGACATTCCCCATTTCTATATATAGATTAAGACCCATCCGTGACTCTGAGAGCACGTGAAGCTGTCTATGGCAGTCGTTACGGCTAGTTGTAGTTCCAAACTACTCCGACTGAAGTAACTATTGCACTTCGATATCGCCAATGGGTTGTAGAGGTCCGATGGCAGTCACTTTACGGAAGTTAGATTGGAAAAATTCAGTAGTTGATGAATGTATCTTTACTGGGCACTCAAATTATACAAGGCAACACGTAGAATTAGGGAGAGGTCCGGTGTCACTCGCTCTGGGTCTTGAGCAAAGATTGTCCAATGCCATTCAGCGGAGCAATGCTGCCAGCATCATGGCCACCTTTGCACCAGGAATGATGCAGGACGTATATAGTGCTTTGTGACGTTTTTTTTCTGACTGATTAATTGTTTATTTTTGTATATTTATGAATAACTAGCTGATCGCCGCAGCTCTGCCCGCGTGTTTTAGTTTACTCGTTCTCGGTTCCCGTGGGAACACATTACCGGGAAAAAGTAGTCTATGTTACTCAGGGTGAATGTAGCTTTCCAATGGTGAAAGAATTTTTGGAATCGGCACAGTAGTTTTTGAGTTTATTCATTACAAACATACACACAAAAATAAAAATCTTTCCTCTTTATAATAGTCATCATTCACCGAGCCTTTTCCCAACTCAGTTGGGGTCGGCTTTCCAGTCTAACTACGATTCGGCTGAACTTCGATATTTTCCGTGAAGCGACTGCCATCTGACCTTCACAACCCATGGGCGATATCGAAGTTCTGTTTTGTTAGACCGGTCGGATTTTTGATTTAGGGCTCCAACTACCCCTAACGACTGCCATAGATGTTAGTATGACAACCGGGACCGACGGCTTAAGACTGCGCCGAGCGTACGACGCCGGCGGTGATTAGGTAATTAGCTGGGTGTGTGCGTGAACGGACAGAATAGCGGGTGTCTGTGTGCGTGTGCCTATCTTGAACAGCGGTAAGGAAACGAAATAAATCAATTTTCAAAAATTTGAGTGAAAACGAATACAATACAATTGTAATATTTGTAATTAAATTTAATGACCTACTAATTAATACTAATATTATCAATGTGAAAGTAACTTTGTCTGTTTGTCTTTTACGCTTAATTATGTTAACTGCAGCCGAAGGTTCCAAAAAAAAAAATTATTTAGAATAATTTTAATTACTAAGTACAAAGTATAAAATATAAGAAACTACAAAAGAAATGATATCAGTTCGAAGTGTGAAACAAATATGAGCTGTGACATGTGGTAATTTCCGTTGAAACGTCTGGTTTCGTATTGTAGCACGTTCCGCTGATCTTGCACTTCACGTAGTCGCTATGCGCTGTTGCGATGCACCTACTAGGTGAATGCTGACGCTGCGGTCCCCATATACTAGGCGTACGTAACAGCTTTCACGCTCTAACTACTGAACCGATTTGGATGAAATTTGGTACATAGATAAGTCTGAGAAGGACATAGGCTACTTCTATCCAGGTAATATGTTACCGTGGGAATTTGTAGCTATATAACTTCTTCACGCGGGCAGAGCCGTGGGCAACAGCTAGTATAAAACATTTCCTAGTATAACACATAATTTGTTGTTATATGTTTCGTCGTTTTAGTTTTATTTTGCCGATTGTATCATTTAATTTTCTTTTGGTTTCTTTTTTGTTTTTATTATTTATTGCTTCTATTATATATTCTGGTTCGTTTATTTCCATCTGCCTATCTAATCTGGAGTCTATCAGCTCTGGAAGAAGACAGTCAAAATAAATCTTCTTCAGTTTTTCTTCCATGCCATGCCAAAATGTTTTATCTTCAGGTATTACTTCAACCTTCATATCCACATTTGTCCAAACAACCAATATGCATATATTTATCAGACATACATGGTATGTTGAGATTGGCTGAAACCAACTCTAATCCGGAAAACCCTGCACCAATAGACATAAAACTGCTCACCACATTATCATTCAAGTCGAGGTCCATCGAGTTATTGGAATCTGGATAATTTGCTATAGTGAAATTCATACGGCACATTTGACAGGTAAAATAAAATTTTGAAAGAAATCCTTTTTTAAATTCTTTAGTAAGTTTTAAACAACTCCGAGTACAGCCAAATGCTGAGTTATGATTAAAAAATTCTTGTAACTGTTGGTAAATGTACGCAAAATCTATAATTCTGTTTCCAGTTAATGTCCTGTTGCTGTCCATTTTCTTCTTGTATGATTAGTTCAGTATCAGATGTATTTTCTAGTGATTTCTGCAAACAAATAAAAAAATCCATATTTATTCAAATAGGTACCTAGTATAATAATAATCTGTTGAGTAAACCGAGAGTTTTATTGCCAGGTTCTTTCTCTCGGTTCTACTGATTGCTTTGCGAATCTCTGGCAGTACATGTAAATATAGAAGCAAGGACATTTTTTTTTATTTTAAGTACTTACTGACGTTTCTAAGAGACATTTAGTGACCTATGCAAAATAAATAAATCATTTCATTTCTGTAAATAACAATAAATTTGATTATTTATTTATGAATACAAAAAACTTACCTCTTCTTTTTCATTGTCAATTTTATTCAAGGGCAAATGTCTAGGCGATCCATTTTCATTATGTTGTTTTTTCATCCTAAAAGAGAAATTTCTTTAATGGTTTGTGTTAGTGTCGCAATAGTTAAGCTGTTAGTAAAAGGATACTTGTATGTAATAGAATTTTATTCGTGCACATTAAGATAGTTTGGTCCAATTAGTAACAACATTACATTTTTGTGACCACATATATTCTTTGCATCATGCTTATCAAGATAAAATATAGAAGCCCAAAATGCCTTAAGAGGAAAATGCCTTAAGTGAAAAGCGCATCAAAATCTTTTATTTATTCAAATAATTGATTAACGATAAATTAACTAAATGACTTACTTATTATTAATTCTATTTTTCTTGAATCTGGATTTGATGATTACTTTATAATATTTTTCTTTTCGTTTTCCCATTATCTGAAACTAATATGTAACTATTTTCAAACATCTCCAATGATAAAAATGTATATTTATTCTCCATTTTGTTAGTAGCACATTATTCTTAAGTTAAAAATTTACAATTTCCAAAACAATACTTACCTCGTTTTACTACGGGTGTCACGAACAGGCGCGGCGCGGTCATATGCGTGGAAGTGGGTCGCGCTGCAAAGCGACGTGGACTCGCTCCGGACACTTGGGCACGACTGAATTCACGAGCCCGTGACACACGTATTTAAACCGATGCGCGGCCGCCATAGTAAAAATGTATGGGAAATTTAAAACGCTTAATGATACAAGTGTAACATAGTTGTCTGACAATAAATAAGAAATGTAAGACGGACAAACTGTAATATACATATTCAATGTTGTGTTCGTATTAAAATTAGGCTTGAATTCTACTAATAAGATATAAAATTCTCCTTAACGGCAACCCATGTTTTTGCCATTTTCCATTAACTTTACGTACTTTTTGTAGTATTCAATATTATTTATTTTAATATTTTATCACGGAGAAACTGTAAAGACATTTTCAGTGATGGTTTATGTTATTTTTATTTATTTTTTTGAACGAATACTTATTATTTTATCAACTAAACCGGGAGTACCTATATTGACATTTTCGCACGGCGCAGTCTTAACGTGCTCTCCGAGGCATGTTCCTCTTTATAATAGTATAGTAGTAATATATCTTTATATCTATATATATATAATTCTACTGTACGTGTGTATGTCATGAACTCCTCTTAAACTGGACCGATGTTGATGAAATTTTTTGTGTGTGTTCAAGGGGATTCGAGAATGGTTTAGATTCACAATTTCGTTCTGTTTTTTTTGCAGGACAACGTCTGTCGGGTCCGCTAGTGGTAGTATAGATTTTGTAAGCTTGATATGTACCTTGACATTTAATTTGTACTATGAAATAAAACTTTGTTAATTATTATGAACAAACTTAATTTTCTATTTACTCTGCAGTAGGCAAGACGTGATACCTGACGTATAATTCGAGAGATTCGTGGTATATCGCTCTCATGTCGCCGTAAGTCGTAAGATATGGAAGGCAATTTCAATATCTTCGGTTGTTGGGAAACTGACTCGAGCTGGTTCAAATACAGCTTAAGATATTCGTCATGACGATAATTAAAAAGTTAGACATATCTTTTTAACTGACTTCAAAAAAGGAGGTTCTCAATTCGACTGTATGTTTGGTACCTCATAGTCCGAGACGCCCAGGACTTTAATTGGCTGTGTCTTAGTAACTGGCACGTAAGGTTTTGCCTTTCATTAACATTTCATCGCAAGGCAACGGGTTTCAATTTTTTTTTCAAAATTACAATATAGCTGCTACTTTTTATTAAATTCATTCAGCCATTTTGGACATAACCCATTATAAATGTGCCCGGTGACGGCAATAGGCTTGTCCCCTATTACGTGGGACTAAAAATACTGGCAAATTGTGGGTGAGTAATGCACCTCTGCCTACCCCTTCGGGGATATAGACGCGATATGTGTCTGTGTGCGTGAACTATAGACTACTCAGACCATACCTCAGTACTCCCTCCCGGTTGGACGCCTCACGATGCAACTGATTCACTTCACTGTGCAAATTGTGTTTCTCCGTTTCCAACACTTCTATCACCTTCTCGAGACGAGAGTTCACCTTCTGAAGTTTCTCGTAATCCGACGTTAGGGACTCCACCATGGCATTGATCTCGACTCTGTTTCGTTCAAGATTGTTCTTATCTATCCTGAGCGCTTCCAAACTCTTCTGCATGGACTCTTTCTCTTGTGACAGCTGGTGGAGATCGGTGTTGGCTTGGTCTAGTTTACCTATAAAAAAATAACTCAAAAAAGTAAAATTTATTCATCAACAGTATAAAAACCGGTCAAGTGCGAGTCGGAATCGCGTACAAAGGGTTCCGTCTATACCATCTCTATATATAAAAATGAATCCCTATTTCCCTTGGTCACGACATCACGCGTGAACGGCTGGACCGATTTGGCTAATTTGGGTTTTAAAATATTCGTGGAGGTTCAGGGAAGGTTCATAAGCAAAATTTCAGGCGGTACGAAGTTCGCCGGGATCACTAGTTATCTATAAAAATGGGGGAAAATACGTATGTTGTATAGGAGTCCCCTTACGTATTGATTTTATTCTGGTTTTTAATATTTGTTGTTATACCGGCAACAGTAATAAATCATCTATGAAAATTTCAACTTTCTAACTATCACGGTTCATAAGATACAGTGTGGAGACATTTCAACTTTCTAACTATCACGGTTCATAAGATACAGTGTGGAGACATTTCAACTTTCTAACTATCACGGTTCATAAGATACAGTGTGGAGACATTTCAACTTTCTAACTATCACGGTTCATAAGATACAGTGTGGAGACATTTCAACTTTCTAACTATCACGGTTCATAAGATACAGTGTGGAGACATTTCAACTTTCTAACTATCACGGTTCATAAGATACAGTGTGGAGACATTTCAACTTTCTAACTATCACGGTTCATAAGATACAGTGTGGAGACATTTCAACTTTCTAACTATCACGGTTCATAAGATACAGTGTGGAGAAAGACAGACGGATGGACAGACAGCGAATTCTCAGTAATAGGGTTCCCGTTTGACCCTTTGGGTACGGAACCCTAAAAATAGATTAATTCACACTTTGCTCGGATTACAGATATTCTAGGTGCCTTTGTAACATAGGTTCTTAAATTTAGTATTTTAGTTATTGGTGCCTGGTAAAGTCAATAAGCTTGCTATTACATGGGACCAACAAATTTACTGATAACCAGAGGGATATAGGCATGAGATGTACACACAGAAAACTCTAAGATTTTGGTGTCCATACCTTGTAGATCTTGCACTTTGTGCTCGAGAGTCGCTACAGCGAGGTCGGCCGCCTCGCCATGCTTCCTACACGTCATTAACTGCTCTCTGGAATTCTGTAGTTTTACCTGAAATACACACATCAGATGATCAACTTATTCAGTTACAATACCAAAATACAAAACAGAATAAATAAATAGTAAATATTTTTGGACATTCTCACTCAACGTCACCTAGCCCAAATTAAGCTATTATAAACTTGTACTATGGGATCTAGACGATTGATAAATATACTTATATATTTCTAAATATATACATATTATACATAGAAGACACCCAAACTTCGAAACAAATATTTGAGGATCACACAAAAATTTGATTCGACCCGGAATCGAACCTGGGACCTCAGGGACGGCAAACGCATACTCATACCCCTGCGCCATCGAGGCAGTTGAAAGAAAGAATTTATATACAACTAGCGAACGGTCGCGGGTTTGCCCACGAAATAGTATTATTCCTAAAACCTTCCTCGAGAACCACTCTATCCATTGATGAAAACAACATGAAAGTAGGTGTAGCAGTCGTTTCAATTTGGTCCCATTCCGACAATTATTGGTCCCATTTCGGTAATTTGAAGTTGGTTGTTGTGTAAATATTTGACGTGTATTTTATTGTACTTGTAGTGATATTAAAAGATCTAAAAAGGCTTGATAAAATGTACCAGTCAGGAGTCGGGACTGATGGAGCCGGTGGGAGACTCCGTGACGCCTAGTTTCCTCGATTCTCCTCCTCCTCGAAATCTTATATTTGTATGTAAAGTTAATAATGTCTTGTTTTTAAAACTGATCGTCTATTCGCTGCCAATTCAGTGTGGCTTGAACCTGCAAGCCTATGTTCCTGGGGTCTTCTTTTATGGGAATACACAAGGAAACACCAGATGTCTTGCTCGTACGTATACCTGGGGAGGTGGAGTACGAGTGCGAGAAGGGAAAAAAGGAAGATAGAGAAAGAGAGAGTGAAAGAGTGGTCTTTCTTGCATTTATGCTAGTAATAGTACTGCTCTAAAATGCTAGCTTAATGCTGAAACCTCATCATTTGATAAATACATGAAATGTTTATTTTATGTTATAATTTATATATAATTATATTAATTTATATATTATTATATGTGTATAAATGTTTATTATATTACCTTGTTTCATTATCGATTTGTAGTGTATTTTTTATTACATTAAATATGATAAACTTACTTGTAGTTCGTGTATTTGTATTTGATATTTGTGCAGAGCGGCTTGCACGGCCGATATCGTGCTTTCTGCGAACGCCGTCGCGTTGGCGGATGATGTTATAGGTTTGGGCGATCTGTCCATACACACACAAGTATGAAAAACTTATAATTTTTTAACTAGTGTTCGCCCTATGGTCGAACAGTAGACCTCGCGAACATTAATTTTTTTTTTAAAGAATTTACTTATACTTTCAGATAGGCAGTTTAATTACCAGTGTTTCGGAAACGCAGGATATACTCGTACATTTTACACAAACTATCAGTGGAAGACATCTTGCAAGGCTGGGTCCTACGAGCTACAGTGACGCACGCACGTACGCACCTGTCGTGCACGTGCACGTGCGGCGCGTGCTGCACGTCGGTGTCGGAGTCGTGTATGAGCGCGCGCGCCACCTCCTCGAGCGCGCCGCGCATCACGTGAGCCTCGCTACACGCCGCCTCCGACATGTCGCAACGCTCCTCCTACACACATACAACATCACATCACGTGAGCCTCGCTACACGCCGCCTCCGACATGTCGCAACGCTCCTCCTACACACATACAACATCACATCACGTGAGCCTCGCTACACGCCGCCTCCGACATGTCGCAACGATCCTCCTACACACATACAACATCACATCACGTGAGCCTCGCTACACGCCGCCTCCGACATGTCGCAACGCTCCTCCTACACACATACAACATCACATCACGTGAGCCTCGCTACACGCCGCCTCCGACATGTCGCAACGCTCCTCCTACACACATACAACATCACATCACGTGAGCCTCGCTACACGCCGCCTCCGACATGTCGCAACGATCCTCCTACACACATACAACATCACATCACGTGAGCCTCGCTACACGCCGCCTCCGACATGTCGCAACGCTCCTCCTACACACATACAACATCACATCACGTGAGCCTCGCTACACGCCGCCTCCGACATGTCGCAACGCTCCTCCTACACACATACAACATCACATCACGTGAGCCTCGCTACACGCCGCCTCCGACATGTCGCAACGCTCCTCCTACACACATACAACATCACATCACGTGAGCCTCGCTACACGCCGCCTCCGACATGTCGCAACGATCCTCCTACACACATACAACATCACATCACGTGAGCCTCGCTACACGCCGCCTCCGACATGTCGCAACGCTCCTCCTACACACATACAACATCACATCACGTGAGCCTCGCTACACGCCGCCTCCGACATGTCGCAACGCTCCTCCTACACACATACAACATCACATCACGTGAGCCTCGCTACACGCCGCCTCCGACATGTCGCAACGCTCCTCCTACACACATACAACATCACATCACGTGAGCCTCGCTACACGCCGCCTCCGACATGTCGCAACGATCCTCCTACACACATACAACATCACATCACGTGAGCCTCGCTACACGACGCCTCCAACATGTTGCAACGCTCCTCCTACACACATACAACATCACATCACGTGAGCCTCGCTACACGCCGCCTCCGACATGTCGCAACGCTCCTCCTACACACATACAACATCACATCACGTGAGCCTCGCTACACGCCGCCTCCGACATGTCGCAACGATCCTCCTACACACATACAACATCACATCACGTGAGCCTCGCTACACGCCGCCTCCAACATGTTGCAACGCTCCTCCTACACACATACAACATCACATCACGTGAGCCTCGCTACACGCCGCCTCCGACATGTCGCAACGCTCCTCCTACACACATACAACATCACATCACACACTAACGATCATACACTCGGGCGACGAAGCCGTCTAGACGGGGCAAGCTTGCAGAGGGGGCGAGTTTCACCGAGCTGCGGCAAGCTCGGTACAGTCTTTCAAGGCTGGCGGATTCATGATTGTTTACAACTTAATCGATATTTTTGTATCAAGCAATGAGTTTGCTTAAACTATTCTTAAAATATTAAGAAAGTAATTGATTCGATTTGTTTAATTATACATTAAATAATTAAAATGGTGCTTACAAAGTGTACTGTAAAAGATTGCAAGTCATAGTTTTTAAAATCCAATATAGCCGTTGGCTGCCACGTCGTAATAATAAAAATTCATGTTTGCTATCGTGTGAGGGGTTTTTTTGTATGCTGAGTACAATTTTCTTACCAACAACATCGTATTATTATACTTGTAAAAATCCTAACATTTTGATAGGCATTTGTGAAGAGTTAAGTTACTATCTTCTGTGGTTAAATTGTGTTTGTATTAATGTGCGTACACTTACATACATAAAATCACGGCTGTTTCCTCGAAGGCGTAAGCAGATGCATGTTATACGTCCATTTATCGCCAGTAACTTTGTTGGTCCCACAATACAGGTGGCAAGCCTATTGCTGTTTATCGAATACTTTGTTTTTCAGATATTGGATTACAAAATGTCCATTTTGTAATCCAATATTTGAAACTCAGCATACATATTTGATTGCAAAAAGGAGATCACAAAATGGGACATCGTCGCACGTCAACAGTATCTTCTTAAGAAGGTAGATACTCCCGCCTTCCCGTATACTTCCAGTGGCTAAGGGGATGGCCACTCCTAACACGAGCACTGTTAGCTTATCTAGAGAGGTTTACAGGGATACTAGTAGATCGTATATTATGATTGCATTAAAAAAAATCTTTAAACCTCACTACCCAATGAGACGCCTCTAACTATATAGAAGTACTTACAAGTCCCTGCAATTCTCCCAATAGCCGTTGTATCCGGTTATCACGTTCCCGCAGTTCAGCTAACGCAGTGTCCCTCTGCGATGTCATGTCGCGCAAGTCTACGCGCATACTCTCCACATTGATGTTGCCAGATGGATTTGTTGAATGTCCCGTAGCTGATTGGCTGCCACATGGGCCACAACAAGATTGGCCGGATGGTAGTTGACCAGATTGGAAGTCTTGCTGTTGCTAAGTAATAGAGAATTAGAATTAGGAAAATGTAAGTGTTGAATACATTTGCTGATGCCTCATAATGGAGGGCAAGACCATTTTAAAGCAATAACCGTTCTGTAAATCGAACCTCAATTCCAATAGCCAGGACGGATCACCTAAAATATATGCAGGCCGGTTAGTTATTTTTAAACAATTAAAAAAAGGGCATCCTCAATTTGCTGCCAATATTATTTATGCTCAGTGATTACTTATGCTGGTTAACAGCCTTAACCAACATAAAATTCCCTTTATGTCTTTAGTAAGAATATTAATACCAAAACCGATGATGAGAGTCAGTTCATTTAGTATTAAGGGAAAGGATTCAAGAGGAGGTCCAAAACTAAAATCTATAAAAACTATGGTACCTTGCACATTCCATTTCCACCCAAACCACCACCATAACCAGTTTGAGCAGCAAAAGCATTGATGGAATATCCACTGAGCGTGCCAACCATCTCCCTCACATTGGAGTCGAAGTCGTTCTTGACTCGATACAAGTCACGCTCTGTGTTGGCCTGCAGCTCAGAGAAGTGACGCTTGACAGATACAACTTCACGCCATAAGCTTAGCAGGCGACTATGTTCGCTGGAGTAGTAGTCGTTGAAAGCCTGTAGAAAAAGTTTGTTTATTAAACCGGATGAGCCAGAGAGGTTTCGGCCAAGTGGTAACTGATTAGGTTATGAGACTAAGGTTTCAGTGTTGGTTGCTTGACTGATATATACAGTTAAAGTTTTTGACTTATTAGGCTCAAGTGATTTGTGATATGCTATTTGTGACCTCGGCTTTCTAGCAGACATTATATAAAAAAATATATATCAGACCTGTTCCTCATCTTTCCATTCATCTTCCTTGATGGACATTTCATCCCGCAATGCCTCCCATTCGTTGGTAAGCTTCTGCAGGTCCACAGTAAGAGATTCATTCAGCTGGTGCGACTCTTCTAGTTGGTCACGGAGCAATGTGTTTTGTTGCACCAGTTTTTCACACCTGGCCATTAATATTTTTTTGGGATAAAATTATACATTCTTTTTAAATAATCTACTAGTTAGGTTCTATTTGAAGAAAGAATTTTTTTTTATTGCTGCTTCACAACTTTACACTCAACGTTTTCGTTTGGGTCTTGATTCTACACTAAATTGACATACTAACTGACAAAACTAACACTACTAAAGTGACACACACTACAACAATGTGCACACCTACTGGAAGTTAGATATACTACTCGTATAAAGTCGGTGAACCATTGGCAAGCCAGTGAGCCAATGGTCAAACCTTTGGCTCATGTTAGTGATCCATTAGTGTAGCAAACAGTCTCAACTGCTCCACTGGTGTATTTAGAATTGCTGAGCCAGAGAGCAAGTCTGCCGGTCATTAGGCCTGTTCAAGTGCTCCATTGGCGGTTTAGATAATTAGCTCGCGAGTTCTTGGCGTACTAACGGTTTTGGTCGCCAATGTATCACCGGCTTCATAATAATACTCACTTGAGCTTCTCCTCATCCAAACGCCTCAACGCAGTTTCCAGGTCGTTAATCCTGGCATCGGCAGCAGCCACAGCAGATGATGTTGCTGAAGCGGGCGGCGGCGGTAAGGCGATTCCACTACTCTTAGCACCCGGTGACCGGTAAGATGATTGTTCACTACGCGGAGTCGTTTCCAGCATATGAGTTTCAAGATCCGCACAGCGCTGCTTATATTGAAGCACCTATAAAACCCGAATTTCGTGTTGTTTTCGACACAGTCTCAAATATAATTAAATATAAATCTTGTAATGTAAGTAATCAAATAGTCCATGTGTATAATATAAACAACTCTTTAAAAAAAATTAAAATTTACTGTAGGGTTGCATTCATTTCACCAATTTGCATTCATTTCATAATTTCATAAACACTTTTATTTATATAAAAATAAAATAAATCTAACTACTTTGCAATATTCCGCCACATGCAAATTACCCAACTCTCGTATTTATTCATGCACAAATCCGCCCTCCAATCCCACTTAGGCCGAAAGAATAGAGAAATAATTTTGAAAATAGAATAAATATGAGAGTTGTGTTATCGTGCAAAAAATAATAAAAATCCTCGACACGTGTTTCGCCCCCAACCAGGGGCATCATCAGGAGATGTCGATGGCTCGGCGCCGAGCCATCGACATCTCCTGATGATGCCCCTGATGATGATTTTATTATTTTTTGCACGATAACACAACTCTCATATTTATTCTATTTTCAAAATTATTTCTCTATTCTTTCGGCCTAAGTGGGATTGGAGGGCGGACTTGTGCATGAATAAATACGAGAGTTGGGTAATTTGCATGTGGCGGAATATTGCAAAGTAGTTAGATTTATTTTATTTAACTATGGACTTCCGAAAAGTAACGCCTGATAGTATTAACTTTTATTTATGATTTTTATCGAGAAATAAATTTTCGAATTTGTTTGTTTACATACACGCTTGACAGTTCTATAAAGAAATAAGATTTTGACATTGACAAATATGACAACAATGACAGCTTATCAAAGTTAACTTTTTGTCAATGGATGGAAGTTAACTATAATCAGACTTTACCTCGCAAACCTGAGGCCATAGATCAGGAAATTTGGTTGCTTTGTGCCTGGGACGAACTAGAGAAAAAACTTTTATTTTAAAAAAAATAGTCGAGAAAGCCGACGTTGTTTTCCCCAACCTAGTTGGGGTCGGCTTTTCAAACTAACTGCGGTAGGTACCTACTTAAAATAAAAGTTTTTTTTAGTCTCAATGGATGATGATGACCTAATTTAATACTAATCGCAGCAGAAAAGAACATTAATAAAAGACATACCTTCCGTCCGCCAGATTTACTTAAACACATAGGCAACACCGACTTATCTAAATTCGTATTTATGGAAATATTATTTACTTATAATAGATATATATATGTATGTATATGTGTATATATATATTTACAGTATTTATGCAGTATGTAGGTATCTATTCTTTATTGTATTTATTTATAGAATCATGTACCCATATTGTTATAATATTTTAATTGTTCCTTAATTGTTTTTAGTATCATTGTCGATTACAATTTCACAACTTTGAGCACCTACCGGAATGTTATTTCTGCATCACCTCAAGGTCGACTGGAAGAAAATGCCTAATGGCATTAAGTCCGCCATTATACACCGTTGTGCATAAAGATTTAAATAAATAAATAAATAAAAATACCTTCGCCTGAAGCCTGGAGACCAACTGGGCTTGTCCTTGTTGAGCCCTACGGTAAGCGTCAAGTCTACGTTTATGGTCAGCAGCCTCGCCGGCGAGACGGGATCGAAGTTCTTCATTTTGCCGTCGCAGGTCACTGCTGACACTACCCACCGGAGAATCCATCTCCGGTGGGCTGTCTAGTGACTTCTAGACAGATAATTTTGTTGTGAAATAGCACCGTAGTGTGTTTAATGCAAATACTTAATAAAGTAGCAGATCGTCGGTAGCAGGTTTCTTACCTCTTTTTTAAAGCGTTGGTGTGGTAAGGTGCTTGGTCGCCTACCAATCGGAGCTCGAGCGCTCCGAGGGGTGGTTAAGACCTCCCTTGTTGGCAACTGTGAAAGTAGGTAATGAAAAGATTTAAAACCACATTTATTGGTAAGGCTTATTCGCTCAGCGGCGTTAAACCAATCTTATTTATTTTAAGAAAATACGAAAGGCGAAAGACGGCATATCGGCGTTTAAAAATAAAAACTTATAGTAGCTCTAGGTTAGTAGGTACGTTTACAGTGATAACCTGAAAAGTAACTTTCTTCTTGACTTTTCTTTGTTTCATTTCCAAATAAATGTGTCTACCAGATTTAAATTCGTAAGACATTTTGCACGAACGTTTAACTCATTCACAAAGCATGTTTTTTTTTGTAAAAATAAAACTAAGCTTCCACGGAAACACGAGGAATTAGGAAAGTAGGTTGAAATAAAAAGACTACATTGTGATTTGTGAGGTGTGGTAAGAACGAAAATGCGGTTAATACTGCAGAAGTAACTCGGTCGAGCTTTCAGTAGGGCGAAGACGCCGGTTATCGGACTAGGCATCTAATTACCGCCGTCTGCAATGCAATTACTCACAGTAACCCCTTAGTTTAGGCAAAAGATTATTAGTAGTTATTGTAGGTTTTATATATTTACCTGTTCCTCTTTGTACCTACTTATAATTGAGTAGAAAATTACTAGGTACCTACGTGTTTCATATTAATGACGTTCATATTATTTTGTAAGTTGTTGTACCTACATATGTTTACCGTTTATTAGTTTATAGAGCAGTAGAAAAGCTAAGAGGCCCTATGATCATCTTCGGGGGCCCATGTCATCCTCAACTGTACACGACGCACCTGATGACAAATGGACAAGGTTCTGCCAAAAATACCCAAAGTACCTACCTACCCGACTCTGACTGGAAAATGAAGACGTAACAACCGCTTCTGTCTACCCCTTAGGGGATAAAGACGTGATTATTATTAGTTTATAGAACAGTAGAAAAGCTAAGAGGCCCTATGATCATCTTCGGGGGCCCATGTCATCCTCAACTGTACACGACGCACCTGATGACAAATGGACAAGGTTCTGCCAAAAATACCCAAAGTACCTACCTACCCGACTCTGACTGGAAAATGAAGACGTAACAACCGCTTCTGTCTACCCCTTAGGGGATAAAGACGTGATTATGTATGTATATTTGCGCTATACTAAGTACTATAGAAGTGAGTCCGAGACGCCCAGGACTTTAATTGGCTATGCCATAGCGTAAGACGTAAGATTTGGTTGCCTTTCATCAACATTTCATCGCAAGCGTTTCAATTTTTTTTTCTAAATTACAATATAGCTGCCACTTTTAAATAAATTCATTCGGCTATTTTGGACATAACCTGTTATAAATGTGCCCGGCGACGGCAATAGGCTTGCCTCCTATTACGTGGAACTAAAAAAATACTGGCAAATTCTGGGTGTGTAATGCTGCTCTGCCTACCCCTTCGGGGATATAGGCGTGATATGTGTGTGTGTGTGTGTACTATAGAAGTATTCTCGTTTTATTACTAAAATCCCAGACACATTATTTCTCACGCCGAGTATCCAGTGCAATTATACATACTACCTATCTTAGCCGTTAGGTAAAAATAGAAAATAAACTTACCTCAACATTAATAAGTTTGGCATTAAATATGATGTTTCACTTGTGTTCCCCATAAAAAAGTATAAATTGATAATACCTACGCGGGTTTATTAAATATGATGTTTCACTTGTGTTCCCCATAAAAAAGTATAAATTGATAATACCTACGCGGGTATCCTAGCAACAGCATTAAATAATATTTATGACACAAGAGCACATAATATTAATTCTAGTTACGACAAATTCTTTAATATGTAATTATAGTTAATTCAAAAAACAATGTTTACACAATCATCACTCTGATTAAAAGCAATAGGTACGAGTATATAGCTAAACATATTTAAACATACAATACGCTTACGCACTTACATTTTACAAGATTTTATGTAAATAATTTGATTACAAATACAATTTGTAAACGCCTATATTTTTATGATTAGCAATTATTACATTTTGATATTATTTTAAGCTTTTTTTTAGAACATCAAACGTGTGTTCGACAAAAACTAACAGGGTGTACTGTTTAAAAATGTATGTAAGTTTTTATACGAGGGGTCGAACGATTCGCTTGAGTGATCACCCCCTCAAGTTCAGGTGCACCTACTTCAATGATATGACAATGATAACACATTTTTATCAGGGTTCCACATTTTACTTAAGTGATAATAGTTAGTTCTATTAAAAAAATGCATTATTAAATAGTTTACCATACCTACCTTTAAGTGGGCGTCCATCGTTTAATCATTGTACTAGATGGATTGGTGAGGATTAATAATGGGATTTGGTAAAAAAGTTACTGACAAAAAAGTTGATTACGTACGTCGTACAGATACGGAACGTTTACCTTAAAGTAACATTCGTTGTTGACCAAAGAAACCTATCGATTAAAAATAAAAAATACATTTAAAAAGATTCATTGGGGGCTTTTGATTAGGGGTGAAAATATTGTAGGTAAATACAGTTCGCGAGGCCTAAGCTGAGCTTTGCATTTGTGTGAGTGCTCACGAAAAGTAGAGTAAATAAAATACACGTCAAGAATTGTCACAACCGACTTCAAATTACCGAAAGGTGTCCAAATAATTGTCCGAATGGGACCAAATTGAAATGGGACCACTTAGGATGTAGTAGCTTTCAATTAAAAAACTAAAAATCGTTTCATCCAGTCCAAAGATAAGAGGTAACAAACATATAAAAAACGTACAGTCGAAATGAGAACCTCCTTTAGGGAAGTCGGTTGAACAGATGTGTGTATAACACGTGTGTAAACCAGTGTCACATATACGTTCACGTACGTGCACTTACACAAATGCAATTTAGGACTTCGAGATGTTAATCTTAACATCTAGTCAGAGAGTCCCAGGACTGTCCAGTCAGTCTGGACAGACAGACAGTCCAGGCTGGCACGTAATGCCTTTCGTCAACATTTCATCGCAAGGCAACGGGTTCAATTTTTTTTTTCAAAATAACAACATTGCTGGCCATTTTGGACATAACTCATGATAATGTGTCCGGTGACGGCAATAGGCTTGCCCCCTATTACGTGGGACTACATGCAAATACTGGCAAGTTGTGGGTGTGTAATGCACCTCTGCCTACCTCTGATATGTGTGTGTGATATGTTGAACACTTTTCTGTTGGTCGGGTTGTGGCAT
Organism: Nudaria mundana; assembly: GCA_963556515.1. Classification (NCBI taxonomy): domain Eukaryota; kingdom Metazoa; phylum Arthropoda; class Insecta; order Lepidoptera; family Erebidae; genus Nudaria; species Nudaria mundana. Next base: position 19,663,221 of record OY748297.1, on the reverse strand, counting down.
TTTCTTATCTATATATTTCTACTTACCTATTAATATTATAAAGCATACTGGTTCAAAATGAAAACATAATTAAGTTTTTCTTTTTAAATATTTTCGGACATATTTCACACAACGTCATCTAGCCCAAACCAAGCTATAAGCTTGTGCTATGGGATCTAGACGACTGATAAACATACTTGTTAATTTCTAAATACATACATAATACACATAGAAAACACCCAAACTCCGAAATAAACATTTGTGGATCACACAAATATTTGAGTCGACCCGGGGATCAAACCCGAGACTCCGGAGTCGTAAGCCGATGCACTACCGACCACGCCACCGAAGCAGTTTGCGGCAATTGTTGCGTGTTGAATGGTCCATTTTTTTAGGTGTACGCTACGATCAATAGAAGCGGAGCAACAACGAAAATGCTGCAGAGCAAAACAAAGTCGCACGCGTACCTACATGGTAGGTAATAGGTATAACAGTTTCTGATAATAAGTAGATAATATGGGATAGAAACTTTAGGACTACTTCTCGATAAGAGAAGGTATAAATATTACTAGTCTTAACTTTTATTTATTACATAATCAAATTTTATGTATTTATCTGGTATTCTAAACAAAACATACTGCAAACGCATTGTCTCTCATTAAATTTTGGTGAATAATTTGTACTTCTGAAAACATACGACAATATTGTCTATACGCTATCTGGGCCAATGGCTATTTAGTCCAAATGAGATCTACTCCATACACTATGTAGTCATATCGAGATTTAGCCCTATAGCGAACTAGTCATCGTCTATATAGTCTGACGAAGAAGTAGTCCTGAAGCTTCTAACCCCATAATATCCTAGCATGATGATTTATTTTTGTCTTCATTTATGGGAGGTAAGTATCACTTTATGACCCAGTTCACAATTCACGCTATAGGTAGCGATAAACGGTGGACTATTGAAACCACAAGGTGGAAAGGACCATTGGGAAAAAGAGATGTTGGCAGAACAAAACGCCGGTGGGCTGATGATATCACCCAAGTAGCTCGTTTGGCAGGAAAAGGCAATAGAGAGTTGTGAAGGAAAATGGAGGAGGCTTATACCAGAACTGATATAGAAATGGGGAATGTAATTTTTGTCCCCCTTAGCTCTCGAGAACTGGTTATGCTCCAATGATGGTTGACCCTCTGCTGGATAGCCCTCGACCTGAAGGCAAGCCAAAAAATCGACAATTTGACCTAGCCCTAAAGGGTCAAAAGTTATAGGCCAAAACCTAAGGCGTGGTGCGGCGCGAAGCTAGTCTCAGAAGAAGATAACTAACCAAACTAATCTTAGAATAATAATAAGTATTTAGAACAAACTAACATAGTAACAAATAGTTGTATAACATTATGTAAATTATGAGAAATGAAATAAATGGCTTATTATTATTAGTACATTATATTATTATAAGTATCACTTTAATCTTTGATTAAACGTCATCGCCAACTAATTTCATCGTCGTCGTCCGGTACATAAGTATAGGTACCTAATAGTACCTTACCTGCCCACTTACATACTTATTTACTAGGTAGGTACCTACTTACTTAGGTATCTATCAAATTAAGAAGTTAAGTGGGTTCTTACCAATAGATCATTTATAATAATATGTAGATTCTATACAAATTCTCCTTGACAAGTGGAGGTAGGCTATGTATTATTTTGTTGCTACGTGAGCTTCCAAAACCTTCGTCACAGAAAAGCAAATATATCTGTGCCATCGTCAAGGGCTCGTAGCAGACAATTGCGAAATGATGGTTTCGTATGCCACTGAAATTATTACTAGATATAAGTTGGTGCAGGGCACCAGTCAGGGGACAACGGCTGATTGTCTTCGCCCCCGTCCCCGACGACGGGTCTAGTTTATCGACAGTCACTACAGCGATGGTCCCTGTATCGAAAACGTTCCATCGACGGGCTGATGTATCGACAGTACCCCAAATCGATGGTACGCTACATTGACAGTACACCAAATCGATGGTACGCTACATCGACAGTACACTGAATTGATAGTAGTCTACATCGACAGTACACTAAAACGACGGTACGCTACATCGACAGTACACCAAATCGATGGTACGCTACATTGACAGTACACCAAATCGATGGTACGCTACATCGATAGTACACTGAATTGATAGTAGTCTACATCGACAGTACACTAAAACGACGGTACGTTACCAGGCCTCCGTCACTCGCTATATTTTGGAAAAAAGCCGAACTGAGTTTCTTGAGGGCTCTTCTCAGTCTCGTTGCATTTTGGAACCCTCGGTAGAGTCACACCAACTTTTGACGAATCTAAATAATTTTCTTAAAATTTCAAAGATAATAAACGTTATTTTATTTTATTTTATTTTATTTATTTTAAGAGCAAAACTCGTATTTGTACCCTTCACCAAACGTTCTGTCCCAATATTTTTTTTAAATATCCTTCCTGTGTTTTTTATTTAAATCTGGCTCGGGTCGGTTAGTCGATGCAGCGTACTATCGATTTGATGGACTGTCGATGTAGCGTACCGTCGTTTTAGAGTACTGTCGATGTAGGGTACTATCAATTTGGTGTACTGTCGATGTAGCGTACCATCGATTTGGTGTACTGTCGATGTAGCGTACCATCGATTTGGGGTACTGTCGATACATCAGCACGTCGATGGAACGTTTTCGATACAACGACCATCGATGGCGTGACTGTCGATATTATGAACTAGACCCGTCCCCGACTAATATGGCCGTGGGGGACCTACTGCTCTCACGAAAAGGCCCCGAGGAATCTGATGCATTATGTGTTTCGGGGGCGTCAGCTTGGCGAGCTTCTAGAGAGCGTCCCTTTACCGAGCCAGCCTATCCGGTGCCCGACTAAGGCGATGGAGAAGCACCGTGGAGGTTTAGTGGGAAGTCCGGCCCGCTTTCCATCTCCCGGCCCTTCGCGGCCCGTTACCATACACGTAAATAGAAATATAAATAAGGTACCTTCTTAGGTACCCACTTAAATTTTGTTACGCAGTTATGCTGAGTTCAACGATCTAAACTAGGAATAATAAGTAGTCCGTTTTGTGCCTGTTTCATTTAATAAATTAGAAAATGTATATTGAACATTACCTTCATTCGGTTTTAACAACTAAGTAAGTAAGTAACCTATCTAGATTAAATTAAGGCTAGTAAATTATATTACTTAGAAAATAAATAGGTACCTAGGTAAGTAGTTAATTAAGTACGTAAATCATCATTCACAGAGCCTTTTCCCAACTCAGTTGGGGTCGGCTTTCCAGTCTAACTGTGATTCGGCTGAACTTCGATATTTTCCGTGAAGCGACTGCCATCTGACCTTCACAACCCATGGGCGATATCGAAGTTCTGTAGTTAGACCGGTCGGATTTTTGATTTAGGGCTCCAACTACCCCTAACGACTGCCATAGATGTTAGTATGACAACCGGGACCGACGGCTTAACGTGCTCTTCGAGGCACGGAGGGGTCTCAATGTCTTAAGAAATGGTTACCCATCCTAAGACCGGCCTGAGTCGATGTTGCTTAACCTTTGCAATGTGTTAACATTGTCGGTTACCACTAGACCACGAGCCCCACTTAAGTAGGTAAATATGTATCTATATTATATATAGATTCGTCTCTATTGTAGAAAAATAAGAAAGAAAATACTTTTCAATGCTTTCGGAATTAAGCAGCTCGTAAATAATACTTAAGTAAATAATCTAAGGAATGGCAGCGCTACAGAAGATCAACTGTTCACTGAACCTGGCCCTTTATCTACAACACTGTTGATTGTTGTCTCTTATCACTGACAATACACAACATTTCAGCAAAGGTTTCCTCGTATTCTGCGTCTTGCATGACATAAGTACATAGGTCTGTATGTAATTTGCCACTCTTGTCGATAAGTTCACTTTGCTGATAGACTCGAGAACAAAAAAATCGGCCAAATGCGAGTCGGACTCGCGCACGAGGGGTCCTGTACCATTATCTACCATTATCGATCTAAGTCCTATACTAGTGGTTCTGTGAACAGTAGACCTCGCGTTATTTTCGCATTTCCCCACCATTTCTTCCCCATTTTCCCCCCAATCGAAAAATCCTTTCGACAAAAGTTGCGCCTTGCAACAAAGAACACTTGTGCCAAATTTCATGAAAATCGGCTGAAAAATGCATTATCCCCCCATTTCTCCCCCAATCGAAAAATCCTTTCGACAAAAGTTGCGCCTTGCAACAAAGAACACTTGTGCCGCCAAATTTCATGAAAAAATTCGGCTGAGAAATGAAAGGAATCGAACCTGGAACCTCAGGGCCGGCAGTCTCATACTCATACCACTGCGCCACCGAGGCAGTCGGAAAAATTTTATTCTATTTATTTGTTGGGCAGACTAGACAACTTAATACAAAATTCTTTGTGTAAAATTTTAAATGTAAATATTAATGACCGGGCCTGGGTCCAAGCGTCACTTCCAGTTCGCTTGGGCGGGCTAGGTATTCGCAGAGTCACAGATGTCAGTCTGCCAGCATTTCTGTCGTCGGTCCATAGCACTGAAGAATTAGTCAGGAAAATTTTGTCAAATACACTGATTGATTCCGAGGTGCGATGCAAGACCGATGCCATAAATGCTTGGAGGATGTCTTGCCCCGACACTGACCTGCCCTCACGCCTAGGCTCACAGCGACTGTGGGATTCACCGCTCTGTAAATTGAGAATTAATACACTAATTGACACTTCTGTCTATATTTCAGAGCGTGCACGCCTACTAGCTGTTGGAGAATGGGAGTCAGGGTTATGGATCAGGCGCTCCCATCGCCCAACATCGGTACAATGTTGGACGACACTACCTTCCGCATTGCCACTTGCCTTCGGCTGGGTACACCTTGTGTATCCCCGCATCATTGCACCTGTGGAGTAGCCGTCGATAATCTGGGACACCATGGCCTTTCTTGTAGCAGAAGCGCAGGTCGTATACCTCGGCACGCTATTCTAAACGACATAATTCGTAGGGCTCTTTCCACCGCAGGTCTTCCGGCCGTACGCGAACCAAATGGTTTAGCACGAAGCGATGGAAAGAGACCGGACGGTATGTCGTTGCTACCGTGGAAGATGGGAAGGCCTTTGGTGTGGGACGCTACATGCGTTGACACCTTAGCACCTTCATACCTTCCAAGCACATCTGGATGTGCCGGCGCTGCTGCTGCATCGGCTGAAGGCTTTAAACGGCGTAAATATGCTAACCTAGCAGGTGATTACATATTTGAGCCGTTTGGGGTTGAGACACTGGGGTCATGGGATCCGAGTGCTCGCCGCCTTTATAGAGACATTGCTAAACGTCTAATCGATGCTTCTCAGGACCAGAAGGCTGGCTATTTTCTGGCTCAAAGAATAAGTATCGCCATCCAACGTGGCAACACAGCCAGCATTCTGGGAACCTTCCCAGTCGGCAATGACGCGGAGGATTTTTTAAACGATATTTTGTAATGTAAATATTTTTAGTCTATAATTATGTTTATTTTGTATATTGTACACGTACAAAAAATAAACTGTAACTATCACGGTGCACGAGATACCTACAGACCGGTGAAAGACGGCCGTACGGCCGATTTACCCTTTGCGTACGGAACCATAAAAAGACTTAGTAAGCCCCACCTCTCATAATACATATCGCCGTGATATTGATTAAATACAGCTGTAACTTTTACCTATTGCAAACGGTTATGACAACAGTGGGCAGTGAGGTTCAGTGAATAGTTGACATTGCGTAAAGCTAGCTGACTAGACATGGAAATCGTGGGTTCGAATGCCACTTAGGACTAAATCCTGCTACGAGTACCGAACGCCACTCAGATCTAAATTTTGCTACCTATGATGCCACAAAACATAGATACTGAAGAGTCAGTTAAAACGATAGGTAGGTACAGTACGTGAGGGATAAGCGGAGCTTTGCATTTGCGTGCGTGACCACGAAAAGTAGAGTAAAAACTGTTTTTATGTACAACACGTGTGTGTAAAAGAGGTCACATATACGTTCACGTACACTGCACTTACACAAATGCAAAGCTCCGCTTATCCCTCGCGAAGTGTAGGTACCTAGCATCCCTCGTTTTTCGTCAGGGGTTAAAAAGTAAAAACTCTAGTATCAAAGGTTAAAAAGTTTTTGCTTACCACAGACATAACTAGTAACTGTTAGTAGTAGTACAATATACGAGTACCTACCTACCTAGTACATTTTATGACAAGGCTTAGCGAGGGATTCAAAGTACATCGCCCGAGAAAAAATAATTTTACTCTCAAGGCTTAAACATTACTTTTCATAACCTTCTACGAAAAAAAGAAATGTACTAGTGATGAAAAAAGTTTCGGTTAGATACTATGAAAGATTTATGTTCCAAATTCAAATCCCATTTATAGTTCATCTAAGATCCCATTATTCCCCGTTAAAAAGTATCTGAACAAAAAGAGTTAAAAGACAGATTCGCATAGCAATGGGTGGAGCCAAGAAGACTAGAACCTGGCAATAAAAACTTCCGGCCACTCTTTTCCAATCATAAGTAACTACATTCATAGTACCTATATAATACACACAAATCCAGCAAGATGCTGCAACTAATACACAACGAGTGAAGTTGTGAGTTACTTTAGATAATTTAAATGTGCCTAAATATTTAATAAATGTTTCAAAACACCGACTGAGTAGGGTAGGTACGTAAATTATCAAAGCATTAGACCATCCCATTTAATTACACAAATTCAATGTGTGTGGAATCTGCGTCATATTAACGTCACTAGCTAGGGTCAATGACCGATAAAACAATCCGTGATAAAATTTTGTACAAAATATTCCAACAGATAATAACTAATGCTTTTTGTTGTGTTTCTAATATAATATATTATTTAATATCAGTTAAGTCCATCAAGATTACTACTTACTTTTTTCTTACCAAATATAGTAGCTAGGTACTTTAGGTGCAAAGAGCAAACAAACAAGCATTTATATTTATACATAACTAGTGGTCCCGCCGAACTTCGTACCGCCTAAAATTTTGCTTATGAACCTTCCCTGAACCTCCACGAATATTTTAAGACCCAAATTAGCCAAATCGGTCCAGCCGTTCACGCGTGATGTCGTGACCAAGGGAAATAGGGATTCATTTTTATATATAGAGATGATACTAGTTAACAAACGCCCGCGGACGCTCTGATAACGAGCAATAGATTAATCTTGCTAATGACAATGACGGCAGATTCGCCCGCCTATAATATCTTTTAGGAGGATAATTTTTTTCTCAATATCTGTGAAAACATTGATTCAGTTTTCAAGACACACAGAGCACACACCCACACATATATCACGCCTATATCCCCGAAGGGGTAAGCAGAGATACACCTCTGCAATTTGCCAGTATTTTTAGTCCCACGTAATAGGGGGCAAGCCTATTGCCGTCACCGGGCACATTTATATTGGTTTATATCCAAAATGGCCGAGTTAATTTAATAAAAAGTAACAGCTATATTGTAATGTTGAAAAAAAAATTGAAACCCGTTGCCTTGTGATGAAATGTTGATGAAAGGCAACAAAATTCTTACGTGTCAGCCGCTGTGGCACCGCCAATTAAAGTCCTGGGCGTCTCGGACTACCCTACTCGGACTACAGAGCACACAGATGTCTAATATTTGTAAGACAAACAAAATTACTTTCTGAAGGGGTAGGTATGGGTATACGGAATCACAGAACTCCCAATCCGTCATTAATTGTTAGGAGGCGAGTAAATTGCTGTTTACAGGCACTTAGGGTTTTTTGATCCTCATTCGACAGTTAAGTAGCTGGTGCACCGCGTGCAGTTGAGGTAAGGAAGACATGGGCCTTAGACATGTTGATAGCACCCTATAGCACCTATAGGTAGCGTTTTCCCGAAGAGGCCACGCTGGTGGCCAAAGTCCGCCGGGCACCACTGGAAATACCTTCTGTGGTCACCCACCAGAGACGCTCGCAGCAATGGACAAGGGAGCGCCCGCGCTCTCGCGGAATTAAAAACAAAATTATTATGTATAACTGTTGCCTGCAGCTAATTACGTGTGATACTTTAGTTCGACATAACTTTTTTATTTATGAACCGATTGAAATGAAATAAACCTGTTGAATAAACCACAACGCATTACTGAAAACCGCATTCAAATCGGTTTAGCCGTTTCTGAGATTAGCGCGTTCAAACATTCAGACAAACAGTCAAACAGACACAAATTCTAAAAACCATTGTTTTGGGTTCTACTCGTATTACGTTTATAAAGCCCCCCTACAACAGTTTCTCTATTATATCTTCGATGTACAGACACGCACCACTTACAATAATTTTATTATACAGGGTTACCCGGTAAGTCGAGCGAACCCCGTTCAGGGGTGGTAGTTCCCACCATTTCTGACAAATTTCACCTTGGACCCCTGCCCCCCAACCTGACCCTTTTCAAGTTATAATGCTTTGAAGATTTTTTTGAAAAAATTCTGAGTACTTGTCTATTGGCCTATCTTTTTCGTTTGTTTTTGTTAAAAAAATTATTTTTATACGATTTTTGTGCAGCAGATTAGTTTCTTAATCATTATGAAAAATAAAATTAGAGTTACCTCAACTAAATGGGTCGTAGATAGGAGATTGATAGTTATAGCATCAATAAAAAATCAGTACAAATCAAACTTCAACAACCAGCAATAGTAAAAAAAAATCTATGACACCTAGGCGCAGACACGCTTAAAAATCATCATTCACCGAACCTTTTCCCAACTCAGTTGGGGTTGGCTTTCTAGTCTAACTGCGATTCGGCTGAACTTCGATATTTTCCGTGAAGCGACTGCCATCTGACTTTCACAACCCATGGGCGACATCGAAGTTCTGTAGTTAGACCGCGAGGATTTTTGATTTAGGGCTCCAACTACCCCTAACGACTGCCATAGATGTTAGTATGACAACCGGGACCGACGGCTTAACGTGCTCTCCGAGGCACGGAGGGGTCTCAATGTCTTTAGAAATGGTCACCCATCCTAAGACCGGCCTGAGTCGATGTTGCTTAACCTTTGGAATGTGTTAACATTGTCGGTTACCACTAGACCACGAGCCCCTCACGCTTAAAAATATCTACGTTTTATTAGCTATTCAACAAGGTATAACAAGCTAGGCTGCTATTGGAAGTCTTGGAATAATCTTTGATAAAATTAGTAGTATAAATTACCGTAAAATTGATCAATTATGTTACAAAATAAAATAAAACAATTCAAATAGGTACAACAAAGGTAGGGAGGTATTTTATTTTATCTTTCGTGTTCAATATGTTCATCTCTGTTTTTTTTCACCTGTTTCTTTTTCTGTTTTTTTTTCTCCTCTTCTCGGGCAACAACAGTAGTTGAAACTGTAGGATGCGATCTAAACCGTTGAACTATTTCACTATCTTCCAACGTATCTGCGTCATTATCAGATACTCTTGGTCTACCCAAGTCTGATCGTTGCCTTGAAACACAGCCAATCTCTCTGAATCGCCGGTAAACTCTGTCGAACACAGCATGATCTGGTGGACGGCGATTTGGAAAACGCAATATGTATTCAGCACGGGCATGTGTGGATACACAATCACGGTACCCGTAACAGATCAACATATCAGCATATTCCTCGTTCGTGTAGGTCGCCATCTTCAACAGTTCCAAATCACAAGCACAAATCAGAGTCTAGTTTACAAGCAGGGTCACAGAATAAATAAATAAATAAATAATAAATAAATATTTTTGGACATTCTCACACAACGTCATCTAGCCCAAATTAAGCTAATATAAGCTTGTGTTATGGGATTTAGACAACTGATAAACATACTTATATATTTCTAAATACATACTTAACATACATAGAAAATACCCAAACTCCGAAACAAACATTTGTGGATCACACAAATAATTCGATTCGACCCGGAATCGAACCTGGGACCTCAGGGGCGGCAGTCGCATACTCATACCACTGAGCCACCGAGGCAGTCAATAAGAAGATACAGTCCAATAAATCCAAGCCAAGTTAAATAAGAAAATAAAGAGAACGGAATGCTTTTGTAGTTACTACTACCTGGGTAGCTTTTATCAAAGCTTTTATCCAAGACCTTCAATAGTAGCCTAGCTTGTTATATCTTGTTGAATAGCTAATGAAACGTAGATATTTTTAAGCGTATCTGCAGCCTAGGTGTATAGTAGATTTTTTTTTACTATTGCTGGTTGAAGTTTGATTTGTACTGATTTTTTATTGATGCTATAACTATTAATCTCCTATCTACGACCCATTTAGTTGAGGTAACTCTAATTTTATTTTTCATAATGATGAAGAAACTAATCTGCTACACAAAAATGGTATAAAAATAAAAATTTTAACAAAAACAAACGAAAAACATAGGCCAATAGACAAGAAATTGGCATTTTTTCAAAAAAGTCTTCAAAGCCTTATAACTTGAAAAGGGTTAGGTTGGGGGGCAGGAGTCCAAGGTGAAATTTGTCAGAAATGGTGGGAACTACCACCCCTGAACGGGGTTCGCTCGACTTACCAGGTAACCCTGTATATGTATTGAATAATAGGCATTTATTAACAAATTGCTATGAACAGTCTCTCTAGTTCATGTTGGTCTAATTAAAATATAACAGGCCACGGAAACGGCGTGGTTTTGGGACGACTGGCCTCGGCTAAGAGGGAGCATGCAGGACTCAGACTTCATCAGCTCAACAGTGTCTCGCCGCGCCGGTGCGACAAACACTCGCGGAGGGACACTCCTCGCCGCCGTCGGCCATTGCATAGACCACGACCAACAGTCCCTGCCATGAGTAAGCGAACCACCTCCACTCTCCACTGCCAGGCACCCCAGGTACACACTCAGAACAATTCCCTGTGGCGCCGGCGGACTTAGGCAACTGCTGCTACAGCCATTCCTCCATGATCAGTCTCTCCGCCGCGAAACTGGCCTTTATAAATATATTGCACTTCAATTACATGATTGTAGGTACCTACCAGCCATAACTAATATATAATATCTCTCTGATAACCATTGGCCTCGAAATCAAAATGCATTTTATTGATAAAGTATAGACGTTATTGAGGTTACGATATAATATACTAGTGAACACCGCTGCTCCACTCTCATCTTAGTTGTAAGTAATTAATAAATAAGCAGCTAAAAGATATCCGCGCGCGCAGTAGTTTCTCATTTTTGTTCCCCATGGAGGCATGAAAATGAATTATCAATATAAAAAGGACGTCAAGAATAATGCAACTAAGTATAAACTAGTCAAAGGATATTTTTTAAATAAGGTCAGTGGTAAAGCCGTGTTCAAAATTTAAAATTGAAATTTGAATCTACCAATGAGGGTCCGGTAATGTTTGATAGCTCGCGTACAACGTTTATACTATGGTCTGATGTTGAGTGGAGCTGCGGGCACAAACCAGTATAAAATAATAATATTTTGAGTTAGAAACCAATAACAAACGGGTGCGAGATAAGATTATTTGAGAGTCAATGTCCGAATGATTGCTGCCTCTGGACCATGCCCTTGCGTCAAGTGGGTAGGTACCTTTTAACCTATTGTTTTATTTATATTATTTTTGTTATTGCCTAGGGTTATTGCATAAGGGTCCAAGATCTTAGAGCCACATGCCGATGCCGACCTCACCTGCAAGTGTTGCATCAGTCGACCGTCGGACGAGATTCCGGAAAGTATTCAAGTTCCGGTAATCGATATCTAAACTCCGTGTTCCGTGGAACAGGAACGTGGGCGGAATCTATCAAATTCCGTAAGGCGGAAAGTCCGTTAGTTGCGAGAATCTGATTGACGGATTCCGTGAAACATGCTGACACACGATGAGGTTCTGGCATAGGTACACACAAATCCTAGTTCATAGAAACGGTACCTAATAGACTCTCCACTCAGGTATTACCTACGTGGGACCACACTGCAGATCCTTTTTTGTATGTTTACAGTGAATATTATTATATTATAGTTATCATAAATATAAACAACATGTTATTTATTATGATGTACACACTGCAGATCCTACTTTGTATGTTTATAGTGAATATTATTATATCATAGTTATCATAAATATAAACAACATGTTATTTTATTTAAGATAGTTACAAAATACAGCAACCAAAATAACAATCTTATCGTCAGCGTCGACGCAGAGGGTTTGACGCATTTGGTGCACATCTGTCAATCACATATACACACAATACAATCAACAAATAAAATACCTTTCAAGTAGGTACTACTTAAACTTAAACAATTTTCAATAACAATATAAAAAGTCACTCGAAAGTAATAAAAAAATATGTAAGAAAGATTTACCTACTGCAAAATAATTATAACAAAACAAAAAATAATTTTAATTAAACTCTACATAATCACTATAACATTTTTATTTTTTCAAAAATAAAAATAGTCACTCGGAAATAATAAAAATATAATTATGTAAGAAAAAAATAGATTTACAGTAAAAAGTTATCATAATAAAGACATGATATAATATCATATTATATCATGTCTTTATACCAAGCACGCTAATCAAACAGTCTAATTGCGATGCATATTAATTATTATAAGTTGAGTTACATACGTCTATCTTATCAAGGATTAAGCATGAAACAAACTGCTCCATCACATACGACGTGTCGCGTGGCATACGTCGTATGTGATGGACCCACGGTGGATGTTTCCCACGGGAAACAGAGACGTCTGACGTTTACATTTTGTACGCTATGATACTTTAAATGTGTTTGACAGCGTCGTACGCGTGGGATAGCATGGGAACACGCAGATCTGGCGCGGTGACGCGGAAGACAGCGTGGTGAATGACCAGTGTATTCGTTAACATACAAATTGTATAGGCCAGATCCTGTTCAGATGTTATAACGCGTGGTGTACGTCGCATGTGAAGAATGAGTTTGACCGTCCCTTTACTGTCACCGGTAGCGAATAGAGTAATTGGTATAAACCTTGTGGAGAATCAAAGACCTTCAAGTGTGTAATCCTTACGGGCTATTACCCCTCCATCTTTAGGTATCAACGAGCTAAAGGAGTTCTAGTAATATAATAAAATAACGGGTTAAATCCTTGTTTCCGTGCTTTCAAAAAACCGTCTGAGTATTAGAGTATGGGTTTAAAGAGTTTTGGGTGAAAATCGTGAAACTCATGTAACCCACACATGAGTTTCACGATTTTCACTCAGAACACGAGACTCCGTTAAGTTATCAAAGGTATGATACCTCATAGTTCAGCAGATGCTGGATATTTATTTGTGTAAAGTGACCTTAGTGAACTAAAAACATTTAATTGTGACGTAGTTCGGAGATGAGTAGACAACAACAGTAGCACGTACGCCAGGCCTTGGGCCGCGGAACTAAAAAAAAAACCGCTAAGTACTTATACAAATTATACCTTATACCTGTGTACGTAGGTAATACCTACCTACACAGGTAACTAAAAGGTATAGGTACCTTCTAACATACCTACCTATTTAATATTTGTTTGTACGAAACGAACGTATATACACAAAACCCCCAAACTCCTAACTAGGTCACAATAAACGTTCACGACCAAAATCATTATCGTGGTAAATAATCAAACGGCGATGGGACCACGCGGTTTTCAGGGGAGATGGTACAAATGGTGTAAGTATATCTACCTACCTATTCTTGCTAGCCGAGGTTGCGTGGAATATGTAGCTACTTCATATTATTATGATATCGCGAAGTAATTTGTTTTGTTTTCGAATTTGTTGAAAACTTGTATGGTAGTTAATAGCTTGAAGAAAACAAAAACATAACAAAATCCTGCTAATCTGGTAATCATCAATGCGTCAATCTATTCATCAAGTGTCTGCTGTACATAGGTTTATACAGTCATGGCCATGTCCACATTTCGCTACTTATTAAATCAATAAATAAATATTTTTGGACATTCTCACACAACGTCATCTAGCCCAAACTAAGCTATAAGCTTGAAATTATATTTGAAATGAAATTGAAATGAAATGATTTATTTATTTGTATAGGTCACTAAATGGCTCTTACAAACGTCAGTAAGTACTTAAAATAAAATATATCATTGCTTCTATATTTACATGTACTGCCAGATTCGCAAAGCAATAAGTAGAACCGAGAAAAAGAAAGTGGCCATAAAACTCTCGGTCACTCTTTTTCAATAATTGACACATTTCACATTTTCTTAGGACTAAATGTGGACGAATACATTGGTCTCGGTGTCAAAATCAATAAGCGTATATAATGCAACAAAAAAAAATTGTAGTACAAAATATGCTACAATTACGGCATTTTATGAGGCGCCTGCACCATGCTCAAGCCAGACACTTTTATCGTTAAGGTAATCAACTGTCTTATAATATGCTTTTTGACATAAAGTGGTATTTATAAAGGTTTTAAATTTATTGTCGGGCATACAAAGGACCGATTCAGGCAATTTATTATACTTGTGCTATGGGATCTAGAAAACTGATAAACCTACTAATACATTTCTAAATATATACATAATATACATAGAAAACACCCCAACTCCGAAACAAACATTTGTGAATATTTGATTTGACCCGGGAATCGAACTCCGGAGTCGAAAGCCGATGCACTACCGACCACGCCACCAAAGCAGTTATTATTCCACTTTTTTATATCCTTATTTTATTGATCCCACTCACGTAATAGGGGTGTGTCTTCAGAGCCCAATTCATCCTCAGCTGAATGTGCTAACAAATAGATGAGGCTCTGGCAAACATCGTCCCGGGAAACGGCAGCAGGCTCGTTACCTTAACGTGGGGGTTAACAAATTAGTAAAATGGCCTCTGTCTAACCTTTCAGGGATAAAGACAGCTTGTATCTGTACGAGTCTGTCTCAAGTAATAAGAGGCAAGCCTATTGCCGCTAACCTGTAGATGTTATGACTGCTAGAATCTGTTAATTAACTGGCGTAGCTTAGCAGAGGTGACGTTGATTTGAGTTTGGGTCCCATGGTGTACCAAAGCTTCGTAGCAATCGGAATTCCATAGTATATACTTACCCCAGTGGGAGAGACCCATGACTATATGTAGGTAGGCATGATGAATTACTAACCTTCACATCACACATCATAAACTTTAGACAAACGGGTCGTTTACGCGACCACTGCTCTTGCAACATGGTCGAAACGACGGGAAATTTTGTTCATTTTCAAAGTTTACTGGAAATAATGATGTTTCTTTTTATGTTACTGTATATTAATTATCTATAAATGCGGAAAAATAAATTTCGTGTTACTTACTAAGTTTAACTCGTTAATGTCAAAGTTTTCGATAACGAACCATTAACCAGTTAATAAGAATAGCGCAAAAAATATTATTATTTCATTGCTAATTTACCTAGTCTTTAGTTAAAGTGTTATTACCTAAATTTGTTAACTAGGTATTTAGGTAATACGGTACTACAGTGTCAAGCTATGAATTGAAACAGTAGATAGATAAGTTTTATTAAGTATCATTGCATAATTAAATCCTAATTAAAATGTAACAGACAGCACAATCGTTTATGTATCTAATGATCTTTGCTAGTTTAATTTAGCTGAATAAAATTTTAATTTTGGTTGAAGTAAAACTTCTTCATGTGCTCTAAAGCATCACTGTAGCACGTGTAGCACCCATTATTTTCCTTTTCACCCTTTTCATGGGTGTTCTACCCATGAAAAGCTAGGGCGAACCACTAGACTTGTGTGGAGCACAGGGGTATCGGTACATCATTAAAAACATTATTTTGGGCATCATGAACTACGTGAGCTACGTCACTCTTCGCTGGTAACAAGCGTTTCAATATAAAAGGTAAAAAACAACCATTATACTGGGTTGTATATATGTTTTTATTTGTGTTGAATATTCGTCAGATTCCTTTCAAACTTCCTGGTTCCCATAAAACCATCATGAATAGAAATCATTCATTAAATTCTTTTATCCGTAGTTCGTGACGTTGTCGCATGTCGTATCCCGACTTGCGAACTTCCCGCTCATAAATATCGTTTTATGTCATGTGTCAAACCCGCCATCTTGGTTAACTGGTGGATTTCTACAAACTTAAATTTACCGCTTCCACTGTTCCATTTTCAAAAAGGGTTCGTTATTCCTTTGAAATAAAGTTCAAATTTTTCAGGAATTAAATATTGGCTACCAATTTTTGGATGCTCTTTACAAAAAATGAGAATACTCGTCTTTCTATCGATTGTGCCAACTGGTGCTTACCGCCGATCTCGATTAGTCGGCTTCGGCATGGAATCGAGTGTCTAGCTATCTAACTACTCGAATCGAACAAGTACTGTTAGTGACGAGGTGTAACTACGATGTCTAGTGATTTTATTGCTTTGTAATTTGGAACTTAGCCTAATTTTAAGTTAATAAGTTAGGTGGGAGAATAAATTGTTTTAGGGGGTTTGCTAGCAAATGCAGACGTAATTTTGTGACTTAACATTAAATACCTAGGAGTAGGGACTGTTTTTATGCCTATGTCAAATATTTATTTATAGGCTTTTGATGGGCATCTGTTTCACACACTCGTTATTAATATTCGTCAGTTTTTCATAAAATTGTAACTCTAATTGCCTAAAACTTAATAAACATTGCTGTTGAATAAGTATATCCGACCTACGTAAACCCCGACTGACCCAGACCTTTATTCATCATCGAACATCATTGTCAAAAGCAATTTAAAAAAAATCTTATTATTTTTATTTTTAAATAAATGAATAAGGCAAGCGCCCCAAGATGATAATTCACGAACCTATAACAATGCAGCTAAACATTTTAAAATAATTAAGTAGATAATTAACTAGATAAGAAAAAATACATTTCATTGTTTTCGATTTATAAAATGGCCGTCATATTCTTATTTATTAACATACAATCATGCATGTATACAAAGGGTGGACTGACTCGCGTTAGCCACAGCTGCTTTCGCCAGGGTCTTCATCAGTCCAGTTACCTCTATTTGAGAACAAATTAACAACAAAGAATAATTTACTTAAATAATTACAACATGTATATTCTTACTTAAATTATTACAAAACCTTGTAATAATTTACCAATATCGTCTACACTGTTAAAAATACATAATTCTTGGGCAACTTTCGTTGCCCTAACCTTTCTGTATTTTTACATAACTATTTACATGACTATTACATAAATTTACATGACTATTACATAAATTTTATGTAAAACCTCATGAAAATTGGCGATTTTAAGTAAAAGATGTAAAATTCACGAAAATTACGTAAAATTTCATATTTTTCCGTAAGTCTCCCAGATTTTAAGGGAATTTTACAGGTTTATGTAATTTTTTTGCATGTAAAATTACAGAATTTTTAACAGTGTAGGATCCTAGGTGATATTGTAAATTGCATCCACTGTGATTCGTTTTAAAATATTTTAAAATAAATGCCAAATTATTAAAATAGAACCTACATAAAATGTCAGTGAAAATTAATGTTCTAAACAGCATAAACTAAAGAAACACGCACTGAATACTTACACATTCCTACTCAAAAAACTAGCTGTTCTATTTTAAACCCGATTTATACGAGAAACAAGATATGGCCCAATATACTGCCTAAGGAACACTGTAGTTGTTTGATTTTCGGACAGAAGTATAGGTACGTTCGTTCTGTTTTTGTTTTAGAACACACCCTATTACTTGTTTTCTGTCAGTGAGATTTTTTTTAATTGCTATATTTTTTTTCTGATAACTGTTATAGCCCGGATTCGGCTTGACGTCGACTTATGGGACACCCTGTAGATATGTTAGTAAAATTTCTTCCCTTGCTGAAACCATATTGATCCTCCGCGAGGACTTTGCACCTTTCAAAGAAACCGAAACTTTTTAAGAAATATGTGAAAATTTATAAATACATAAGAAAAACACAAAAACTTATTAAAAGACTAAAAAGTAGGTATGTACAAAAAGTCATATATTAATGAGAGAAGGCAACTAGGCGATGAACTTGACATGTATTCATTATTAATTTAAAATAATATCTCTGATCATAATAACAATATTTTAAAGTTAGAATCAGAAATTAATAATTTAAAAAAATCACTAGACATAATGACTGACAGGTATTGTAATGTTAAAAGTGAGTATCAGGAATACATTCTGGCCATGAAGGATCTTATGAGTCCAAATTCCACATTGACATCAAACAACCATTTAATTAGTCCTGAGCCGGTCTGTAAGTCCTCACTGACTTCAAACATAGCCCTTCACTTGAGTCAAACAAGAAACCCAGTAGTTCCTTCACCAAACAAAATATGATTAAATCTGAAATAGTGATGTTTTGTGATGAATTAGGGAATCAATGGGCCAGTTACTAAGTTCATATTTAGAACAAAATGTTACTATATAACTATTGTATGCCGGGAAAATTAAAAATTGTAATTTAAACAGCAACTGTACACTTTTAATTTTGGTGGGAGATAGGGGAAATGCAGACAGAAATTTAATTGTAAATTGTTTAGAATTACTGAGCTTATTAGATGTTAAAAACATTATTTTATTTACACTTCCTTATAGCCGTAGCTTGTCACAGGCCGAAAACAATCTTAGATATAAGCTAAATCAAATAATACATACATTGACATTTCATAATCCAAATTAATTCCATCTGATTGACATAAACATGTATTTAGAAAATAAATTGTTATTGACGGAAGATAAATTCTATTTGAATAGATATTTTAGACAGAGACAAATAGCATCTTCGCTATCATATTTTATTAGATATTCAGCCAAAAACTTGGCTAAACAATCTGCTTTTGTTGAGCAGAAAAATTACAATCTTTGTCTTGTGACCTTGGAATCTGTTCCAAATAAGGGTGACAATAATTTAAACTTAATTGTAGGAAAATAGGGGAAATCCCTAGCAAATTAAATTTAAGGACAAAGGAAAAGTCTATGTTCATGAATATTATTCATCAAAATATTGAAGGCTTTTCTGGCAAAGAGTTAGCTAGAATTATTTTTGAATGAAAAGCGTATTCATGTACTTTGTTTAACTGAACACTGGTTAAAAAAACATGAACTCTTAGTTAATATTGATAATTATAAAATCATTAGTACGTTTACTAGAGATTCCGCTATAAAAGGTGGGTCTCTCATTTTAATTAATGACAAATTAAAATCAAAAGACCGAAAAGACGTAGTAGCACTCACAAGTGAGCGAAATATTGAACTATCATGTGCAGAGCTAGAACAATATATTATTATTAGCGTCTATAGACCTCCTTCTGGAGATTACTACCTGTTTGAGTCCATTATGGAGGAAGCCTTAAAAAAGGTATGTAAATGTAAGAAGACTATAGTTGTATGTGGCGATTTTAATATTAATATTGTAGAAAACTCTCAGAACGCGCTAAGGTTCCTCAACCTTTTTAAATCTTTTAACTTAAAAAATCTTTTTTGTGAACCAACTCGCACCACAGCCACATCAGCTACCTGCTTAGATAATATTTTTCTTTTAACAGTGCAGCTAATTCAGATCATGCAGGTCAGTTAGCTAGATTTAAGTACCAACATGAACCATTATCAAAAAATATTGTTTGTAGACCAATCACAACATATAGATTAGAAAAATTTAAAGAAAACATTAAGAGTTAGGTACCTGTTTTGGAGTTGAATAATGATAAAAACACGAATTATCATTACGGAGATTTGTTCGGAGTAATCAAATACGAATGTGATAACATTTTCACTAAAAAACAATAAATGTAAATCAATTCAAAATTAAATTTAGTGATTGGGCTACGCCTGGAATCTATAAAAGTATGCGAAGAAAACAAAATGTGTAAAATTTACTATGCCCAATGTTAGACAGGTGGATACTCATATTACTATGAATAATGAATTAGTTCAAATTGTCAATACCACAGTTTTTCTTGGGATAACATTAGATAGTAATGGGGTCCTCATATCACAGCCTTGGCAGCAAGACTTAGCTCAGCTGCCTATGCGGTTAGAAAGATAAGGTCACTGACTGACGAAAAAACGGCACGAAAAGTATATTTTAGCTACTTTCATAGTGTTATGTCATATGGTCTGCTGCTGTGGGGCTCAGGTGCCGATATTGAGACAATATTAATATTACAGAAACGAGCTATACGAGTAATCTATAGACTCAGACCCCGTGACTCGCTGAAAGAACTATTTAAAGAAATTAATATTTTAACAGTTGCTTCTCAATATGTTTACGACAACATCTTATATGTACGGAAGAACATAGATCTCTTCAATGAAAATTCCGATAACCATAATTTTAGTACAAGAAATAAAAATAAACTGGCAATGACAAAAATTAGACTTCATAAAGTTGGCAATTCGTTTGTAGGCAAATGTATAAAACTTTATAATAAAATTCCTCAGGATTTGGTTGACATGCCTCTTAATAAGTTTAAAATAGTAGTTAAAAAATGTTTGATGATGAAGGCTACTATAATGTAGACGAATATCTTAATGATAAAAATGCATGGTCACCCTAATCTTCTGTTGTTGGCCACTCGTATAATACAGTATAAACTAATTGTAACAATGTAAACAAAACAATATTAAAAAAGAAAATGGATAATCTACCTGAGTTTCTTGCTGGTATCTTCTCGGGAGAACCAACTTACCGAACCAGCGATAGAATCATTTTCTAATGGTTATTTATGTACTTACTTAATTTAGTATTTTTATAATATTACTTGACAAAATTGTAAAATTTTGACATTCATATGTGCTCTTTATGTGCCTAAACTGAATAAATGAAATTGATTCTTTAATTGATTGATTGACCATATAATGCGTTATACCTACATGTCATTCGTTCGGTCAGCAGATGAATTTCTGTGCAAGCAAAATATTGGATCCTTTTTTTTACGAATATCTTAATGATTAATGATATTCAATCAGATTCTTTTTGACATTACTTACGTATTTATTTGTGTATTTAGTGTATTATCAGGTAGCTTTTTACTATCTAAGTCAGTATAAATTTATAATATCGTAATGCCAGTCACACGTAGCATGTATTCTGCTCGCCGTGATGAGGCTAAACAAGAAGATATCTTGAGAAAACTTGACCTGACTTTGAAGGAATTAGAGGTATCCAAAACGTTGATTAAACAGTTGCATAGGGAAAGAGATGAAAATGAAAAGGAACTATTAGATAGCCTAAATAAATACGACTTCATAAAAAAGCAGATGGCTGAGATGCACACAGAGAATAGGTTAGTGTTAGATGAGCGGGACAGATTACAAAATATTGTGACTGGGTTCAGAGAGTGTAGTGACGAGTATGAACAGGGTCTCAAGCGCATGTCAGTCTTGGAACAGGAACTGCACGAAGCCCACCACCTCATTTCCCACCTTGAGGCTGAGAAACGTGACACCATAGTATCCCATACCCATAACTTGTTTGAGGAGTTAGTTGGTAGTGTGCCCAGCCTTGTTGCTACTGAACCCAGCTTAGAACCCACTATTACTATAGATTTAACAAAGGATGATACCTTAACAGCTCATTGTTCCAATCACAAGATGGGCATAGTTGAGTGCAGTAGAAACAAAATTAAGAAATATGTGAAAATTAATAAATACATAAGAAAAACACAAAAACTTATTAAAAGACAAAAAAGTATGTACAAAAAAGTCAAGTATATTAATGAGAGAAGGCAACTAGGCGATGAACTTGACATGTATTCATTATTAATTGAAAATAATATCTCTGATCATAATAACAATATTTTAAAGTTAGAATCAGAAATTAATAATTTAAAAAATTCACTAGACATAATGACTGACAGGTATTGTAATGTTAAAAGTGAGTATCAGGAATACATTCTGGCCATGAAGAAGCTTATGAGTCCAAATTCCACATTGACATCAAACAACCATTTAATTAGTCCTGAGCCGGTCTGTAAGTCCTCGCTGACTTCAAACATAAGCCCTTCACTTGAGTCAAACAAGAAACCCAGTAGTTCCTTCACCAAACGAAATATGATTAAATCTGAAATAGTGATGTTTTGTGATGAATTAGGGAAATCAATGGGCCAGTTACTTAGTTCATATTTAGAACAAAATGTTACTAACTATTGTATGCCGGGATTAACTTACTGTAACATTATAAAAAAAATTAAAAATTGTAATTTAAACAGCAACTGTACACTTTTAATTTTGGTGGGAGATAGGGGAAATGCAGACAGAAATGCAATTGTAAACTGTTTAGAATTACTGAGCTTATTAGATGTTAAAAACATTATTTTATTCACACTTCCTTATAGCCGTGGCTTGTCACAGGCCGAAAACAATCTTAGATATAAGCTAAATCAAACAATACATACATTGACATTTCATAATCCAAATAAATTCCATCTGATTGACATTAACATGTATTTAGAAAATAAATTGTTATTGACGGAAGATAAATTCTATTTGAATAGATATTTTAGGAGACAGATAGCATCTTCGCTATCATATTTTATTAGTTATTCAGCCAAAAACTTGGCTAAACAATCTGCTTTTATTGAGCAGAAAAGTGACAATGTTTGTCTTGTGACCTTGGAATCTGTTCCTGAAAAGGGTGACAATAATTTAAACTTAGTTGTAGGACAATAGAGGAAATCCCTAGCAAATTAAATTTAAGGACAAAGGAAAAGTCTATGTTCATGAATATAATTCATCAAAATATTGAAGGCTTTTCTGGCAAAGAGTTAGAACTAGAATTATTTTTAAATGAAAAACGTATCCATGTACTTTGTTTAACTGAACACTGGTTAAAAAAACATGAACTCTTAGTTAATATTGATAATTATAAAATCATTAGTGCGTTTACTAGAGATTCCGCTATAAGAGGTGGGTCTCTCATTTTAATTAATGACAAATTAAAATCAAAAGACCGAAAAGACGTAGTAGCACTCACAAGTGAGCGAAATATTGAACTATCATGTGCAGAGCTAGAACAATATATTATTATTAGCGTCTATAGACCTCCTTCTGGAGATTACTACCTGTTTGAGTCCATTATGGAGGAAGCCTTAAAAAAGGTATGTAAATGTAAGAAGACTATAGTTGTATGTGGCGATTTTAATATTAATATTTTAGAAAACTCTCAGAACGCGCTAAGGTTCCTCAACCTTTTTAAATCTTTTAACTTACAAAATCTTTTTTGTGAACCAACACGCACCACAGCCACATCAGCTACCTGCTTAGATAATATTTTTTCTAACAGCGATGTAGATGAGAAATCTATAATACATTTTGTAAATTCAGATCATGCAGGTCAGTTAGCTAGATTTAAGTTCCAACATGTTCCATTATCAAAAAATATTGTTTGTAGACCAATCACAACTTATAGATTAGAAAAATTTAAAGAAAACATTAAGAATAAAGTACCTCTTTTGGAGTTGAATAATGATAAACACCCGAATGATCATTACGGAGATTTGTTCGGAGTAATCAAATACGAATGTGATAACATTTTCACTAAAAAAACAATAAATGTAAATCAATTTAAAATAAAATTTAGTGATTGGGCTACGCCTGGAATCTATAAAAGTAGAAGGAAATTATATGAATTATACGAGACAAAGGCATCTACTAATGAGCCACAAGTAATTGAACAGATTAAAAAGTACTCCAAACTATTCAAAAAAGTATGTTCAACAGCTAAATCTAATTATATACGGGCTAAAATTGAAAAATCTGATAATAAAACGAAGGCAATATGGAATGTTATTAACAAAGAAACTTGTAAAGCAAAGTCACGTGATCGATCCTTCGAGTTAAAAATAGATGATAAACATATTAAAACTGATTCTGAAGTGGCCAATGCATTTGAATCTTTCTTCACAAATGTTCCAATCACCACTACAAATAAGTTAAATTCGTCAAAAAACGTAGCCAATTCTCTTCTTAAATCTAGTGTTGATAAATGTAGAATTAACTTTGATTTTCAGTATATTGACTCTGTCACTATACTTAAAACTTTTAAACAACTAAATATAAAAAATACCGAGGATCTTTGGGGCATTTCAACTAATATAATAAAATCAATAGTGCCCGCTATAGCACCTCACCTTGCATTCATATTCAATAAATGTATAGATGAAAATCAGTTTCCTCATCTTATGAAGTACAGTAAAATCAATCCTTTATTTAAAGCAGGAGACAAAAGTGATCCTTCAAATTTTCGACCTATTTCCATACTCCCATCCCTCAGTAAAATTTTTGAAAAAATAATATTTAATCAATTGCTTTCACATTTTACAGACAATAAGTTACTTCATAACAAACAGTTTGGTTTCACTAAAGGCAGGAACACAACGGATGCAGGAGTTGCACTTGTGAAACATATATTTGATGCTTGGGAGGAAAAGCAGGATGCTATTGGTATATTTTGTGATCTATCAAAAGCTTTTGATTGTGTTGATCATGGGACTTTGCTACTAAAATTGGGTTATTATGGTGTTTCGAACAGCTCACTTGGCTTACTCGAGTCTTACCTCACTGGTAGAGTACAAAAAGTAAACATTAATGGCACCGACTCTTCTGGCGCCTCATTAGTCATGGGAGTACCCCAGGGCTCTATATTAGGACCCCTTTTATTCTTAATATACGTAAACGATCTTCCTTATTTCACTAAAAATCTTTGTGAGATAGTATTATTTGCTGATGACACATCATTAATTTTTAAAAGTGATAGACAAAAAGTAGCACTTGACGATGTAAATAATACCCTTTCGGAAATATTGCATTGGTTCACAAGTAACAACTTGCTGCTCAATGCGAAGAAAACAAAATGTGTAAAATTTACTATGCCCAATGTTAGACAGGTGGATACTCATATTACTATGAATAATGAATTAGTTCAAATAGTCAATACCACAGTTTTTCTTGGGATAACTCTAGATAGTAAACTACAATGGGGTCTTCATATCACAGCCTTGGCAGGAAGACTTAGCTCAGCTGCCTATGCGGTTAGAAAGATAAGGTCTCTGACTGACGAAAAAACAGCACGATTAGTTTATTTTAGCTACTTTCATAGCGTTATGTCATATGGTCTGCTGCTGTGGGGCTCAGCTGCCGATATTGAGACAATATTCATATTACAGAAACGAGCTATACGAGCAATCTATAGACTCGGACCCCGTGACTCGCTGAAAGAATTATTTAAAGAAATTAATATTTTAACAGTTGCTTCTCAATATGTTTACGACAACATCTTATATGTACGGAAGAACATAGATCTATTCAAAAAAAATTCCGATAACCATAATTTTAATACAAGAAATAAAAATAAATTGGCAATGACAAAAATTAGACTTCATAAAGTTGGTAATTCGTTTGTTGGCAAATGTATAAAAATTTATAATAAAATTCCTCAGGATTTGGTTGACATGCCTCTTAATAAGTTTAAAATAGTAGTTAAAAAATGTTTGATGATGAAAGGCTACTATAATGTAGACGAATATCTTAATGATAAAAATGCATGGTCACCCTAATCTTCTGTTGTTGGCCACTCGTATAATACAATAGAAACTAATTGTAACAATGTAAACAAAACAATATTAAAAAAGAAAATGGATAATCTACCTGAGTTTCTTGCTGGTCTCTTCTCAGGAGAACCAAATTACCGAACCAGCGAAAGAATCATTTTCTAATGGTTATTTATGTACTTACTTAATTTAGTATTTTTATAATATTACTTGACAAAATTGTAAAATTTTGACATTCATATGTGCTCTTTATGTGCCTAAACTGAATAAATGAAATTGATTCTTTGATTCTTGATTGATTCTTTGATTGATAAAAATGCATGGTCACCCTAATCTTCTGTTGTTGGCCACTCGTATAATACAGTATAAACTAATTGTAACAATGTAAACAAAACAATATTAAAAAAGAAAATGGATAATCTACCTGAGTTTCTTGCTGGTCTCTTCTCGGGAGAACCAACTTACCGAACCAGCGATAGAATCATTTTCTAATGGTTATTTATGTACTTACTTAATTTAGTATTTTTATAATATTACTTGACAAAATTGTAAAATTTTGACATTCATATGTGCTCTTTATGTGCCTAAACTGAATAAATGAAATTGATTCTTTGATTGATTGATTGACCATATAATGCGTTATACATGTCATTCGTTCGGTCAGCAGATGAATTTCTGTGCAAGCAAAATATTGGATCCTTTTTTTTGAGGAGTGTAAAGTATAGGGTCAAGATAACCTCACTTGTAAATGGTGTGCCTGCCGACCAAAACACGAGGCTCTTGCAAACATTATTTAAGGTTCCCTAAAGGCATCCCTAAAATATGGGTACCTATAATATGCCTCTGCCGACTCCTGTAGGTAATGTGACGGTATTGTAATTTCTTTTAAAAAATTAAATATTTAAGATAGCCACCTAATAACCCCGGGCGCCACTGGAAATATGTTCTAGTGTCACCAGAGACGCCCGCAGCAATGGACAAGGGAGTGGCCGCGATCTCGCGGATTTAAACAAAAAAAAGACCCCTAATAACATCGATCGATAAAGACATGTTTGATCGAAGCCTATTAACTATCAAAAAGATAACATCTCCAGACAGAGGTGAATGCGTCCGTATGCGCATATCATACTAATAAAATTATTATCTAACTGAGTAACGTACAAATTAAGTAATAATTAATACTCGCGGCGGGCGTGGTGATAATACCTAGGTAACCGCAGCGCGCGGTGAGGTGATCAGGGTGATAACTCACGAATGGGCGATGGCGAAATGGGCAAAGGGCCACTCTTAAAGTTTTCGTACGTTACCTAACATACTTGCACAAATAACTAACATGTAGAAGTTAAGAAGGGATTTATCATTTACGCCGATGTTACAGGCTACCAATAAATCAAAAACTTCCATAGATTGGAGGTCTATGCAATAAATTCGTCCGGACGTAACACAAACCCAACCAAAGTTTTAATTACATACGTAAAACTTCCAACTGTCTTTAAAATTGATAATTGGAAGCTATCTTACATTGAGTGTAACCGGTTAGCCTTAATAACAACCAATAAATGCTCATTGTATTATCATAGGTCAGTTTGAGAAGGTGCGGAGGTCACACAGATAGCTTGGTGCCCAGACACGGCATGTCATTTGCACGTGAGGTGGGCAGTGGCCAGCCGTGGGCAGTGGCCAGTCATGGGCAGTCAGAATATTCTAGCGTGATGAATGAATTCATACATAAAGGCGGGACGAAAGTTTTTTTAATTTTTTTTTTAAACTGGATGTTGGCACGTTTTCATCTTATGATGGCCTATCATTTTTAAAAGCACAGTAAATAGTGTAAGTATTTGTTGTGACACTGATAGGAGAGGCTCGTAACTAAGTGGTAACCAGTTAGGTTAACACATTGCAAAGGTTAAGCAAACAGTAGTCAGATCGGTCGGTAACCATTTCTTTTAAAGACTTAAGAGAATGAATACCATCCTTATCTTATTATTTCGATTCATTTCTTTGATTGTTGCAAATAGTGTGGGTATTTAAGTTTATCCCTATTCTGTGGTATCGGTAGGTGTACCACAATGCGTATAGTTTAGGTTTTAGATTGAGCTTCGGTAAAGATATTACTTAATTCGGTAAAGATGTTCACTTCATCACTCGTAAACCTTTCCAGTCTAAACCGATGCGGCTGCACTTCGAAAATTTTCCTGATTTTCAGTTTTTTTAGGACTCCAACTATCCGTAACGACAGCCATATATAGGTGTTCGTGACCGAAGCTGACAGTTTAACGTGATGGTATCTGAGATCTCAGTGTCCTAAGAAATGGTTAAAGATAGACTTGGCTGTAGAGTTTTCTTAACCTTTGCAATGTGTTTAATTTTAGAAGAACTAAGACCTAACCGGTTATTGTTTTAAACTTTAATGCAAATACAGTAACGGGTTATGTTATTTACAATGTTGCGGTTGCTACTTATCAATGAAGAAGTTTAATGATCACTTTTGATACACTTCAATGACCACGAGACGAGTCATGCGTCGCCAGCGTGATGGCAACCGGGGCACGGCGTGACACCTATAAATTAAAGTAATTAAACGGATAATTCTGAATTATTTTACTGTTATCTTTAGTGTTTTGATTGAACTGTTACGTTTCATTTCTGCGACATTAACGGTTTACCTAATCTTTGTGCGCACAATTTTGGAAAACGTGTTTTGAATTGAAATATCTTGGGCCAGGGGTGACCTTTGACCTGAGGGACGATGCAGACATAGTGTGTGAGCGGAGGGCGAATTAGTTTATTATAAAACAATCAACAGGCTGTCTCTTTGGAACAGTCTTGATAATGTCTCGTGAGTAGGTGAAACATATGTCGAGACGTTTAACATGTCTTCATTTAGAAGACATGTTAAACGTATATTAACTATTTAAGTTAGCGAAATCATTGCAATTATCTAAATTTCAACATTAAATTTTCCATTGTTTTATCATGGACTTTCGCCAGGTAACGCCTGACTCCATTCAGTATTTAGTGTATTATGTTTATTATGAATTTTTGTACTGAATGACCTAGTGTCGAAAATAAACAATTTCAATTTCAATTTGGAAACTAGTTTTATATTACTTCCTCAAAAAGTAAATGAATATTAGGATTATTACAGGACTTATCTTAAACAAAGTACTTAGGGATAAAACTATGGAATTGTTTAGTCTAAGTTTGTCTATCAGCACCTTAATTTGTTTTATACAAAGGCGCCACTTAATCTTAACTACGCAACTGATTTTTATTGCAGCATTTTTATACATATCCGTCATATTAATCATAAAAACCTACCTACTTCCTTTGATAAGGTTTAATAGTCCAAGGCAATTATGCACAGATAGCTAAATCCATCCAAGTTACAAATAAGTATAGGTAATTGAATGCATTCGTAGGACACAGCAGAACTTCTGCTCTGACTGTAGCTTCTGCATTTTTCTGCAGCAGAAGTGAGGGGTACAAATGGGTTAGGAAAGAGAATTGAATTGGACCATTCTGACGTCTGTTATTGAGTTAATACTATCAGGCGTTACTTTTCTGCAGTCCATAGTTAAATTAAATAAATCTAACTACTTTGCAATATTCCGGCACATGTAAATTACCCAACTCTCGTATTTATTCATGCACAGAACCGCCCTCCAAACCGACTTAAAATTAGGCCGAAAGAATAGAGAAATAATTTTGAAAATGGCTCGTCGATGGCTCGGCGCACGGCGGGCGGCGCGGCGCCTAGCCATCGACATCTCCTGATGAATGATGCCCCTGGTTGGGGGCGAAACACGTGTCGATGTTTTTTATTATTTTTTGCACAATAATACAACTCTCATATTTATTCTATTTTCAAAATTATTTCTCTATTCTTTCGGCCTAATTTTAAGTGGGTTTGGAGGGCGGTCTTGTGAAAGAATAAATACGAGGGTTGGGTAATTTGCATGTGGCGGAATATTGCAAAGTAGTTAGATTTATTTAATTTGTCTGTTATTGACGTGATCTTGAACCATAAATCTCATAATTTATTTATTTTTACTCCCACTTTTGCCGTGTCCTGACTCTTCCTGTTATGGATATAATATAGGTACCTACCTACTTAGTAAGTATTATGTTTGGGGGGTTAGTGTATGGTTGATACATCCTACTAATATTATAAATGCGAAAGTTTGTATGTATGGATGTTTGTTACTCTTTCACGTAAAAACTACTGAACGGATTTTGATGAAACTTTACAATAATATAGCTTATACATCAGAATAACACAGGCTACAATTTATAATGATACGGTGACGGGAACAATAATCACGCGGACGAAGTCGCGGGCGACCACTAGTCTTTTATATAACGCCGATCATAGTCTAGTCATAGTACCAACAATATCCGAACGAAAATGAATTAACTATGAGTACTACGTAGGTACTTAATGACCTATTTGGCAGTGCAGGGCGCGTAAAAAGTGACAACGAACTTCGCTTCCTCTGCACATAAGCTATCAGAGGATGCAGCCACAGTGTTGTATTTTTAGAGGACGCCATGTCGTTGCCCTAAAGTAATGTTATTTACATTATTTCACGAGGTCAGTACTACCCACTACGTATTACACGTATTATTGTATACGTATTATTATACGTATTATTGGTATTGCTACCTATGTGAGTTGTACTCGTATGTTGACGAAAATAGTCGTTATTATTTACCATTGAAGATTAGGTTAAAAACCGGTTAATGGTCACCTTCATGTCCATAGCTTTTCAAACTCCCGGTTCTCCGTTCATTGCCTTGGGTACGCCCGCGGGGCGGCAGACTTTAAATAGGTATTTTGCTGCCTCTCCTATAATTGGGTCCCACTGGATACTTTCGGAAAGGCCGACCTGACCTCACCTGTTTGATTAACGTGACGTCCCCAGAGCACGATCATATGGAAGCTGAAAGTTCTGGATGCCATATCCTCCTTCATGCCATATCTTGACAATTATCAACGCGAGTAGCAACACCGTAAGGCAATATAAAAGTATTTAGGTACAATTCTACATAATCATCTACGTCACGTTCGCGTTAATTCCCGCACACCCAGATAATGAAATATGAAAGTTTGAAACTTAGCAAGATAATTAAATTTATCTGTACAATTTAAAATTACCCATATTAATTTATTATTATACTTGTCATTAAGGAGTCCCACCAAGAGCTTAGGAGCCCGAAAGAACGTCACTGCACTCGTTGCACTTCCACAAAAAACTCGCGTGCCTGGCCTTGCCTTACCATAGAGATATTGTAATGAGAGACCATACCTACCGATCAACGACAGTGGCACAAAATATAATTTACATCTATTGTCTGTGACAGTGGCATGGTCTGGCCATTCTAACGAATCTAAAAGTTCCCGGTAACTGGCAATAAGTAGGCTCGCCCCCTTAGATCAAATATACTGTAGATATTGGATTCAGCCGAAGCGCAGTTAGACTGGAAATCCGACCCCAACTGAGTTGGGAAAAGGCTCGGTGAATAATGATGATTGGATTTAGTACAAATACAAAGCGGAATCTTGGCACTCGAATACTATATAGGTAATTATTACAAATACCATCTATAAAATAAACAAGATTGTACATTGATGGTTGACAAAGAAATAATTCGTGACAAAGAAACAAAAGAATCAATCTACAGCGCCGTTGTGGCATTCCTCGAGAGTCAGCAAGCGGAATAGGAACTTAGTACGGAAGCGGCTGAAGCGCCTAAGTGTGCAATTTTCGATAGTGGACCGAGGTGAAGTGGTGCCATTTTTAAAGCACTGATCGGTAATCTAAAATCAAAACTATATATGGGACAAATACAATAACTGACGATTTTTATCTCATGGAGTCATGGAAGGTGCGACTTGAGCAATACAAGTGGGGTACCACCATCACCGCGGCGCGGCGGTGAGACCGATCATGGATGATTGGCTGCAGAGGCAGCATGGTGACCTCACGTATCGTGCGACGCAGATCGTTACCGGGCATGGATGCTTCGGTAGCTATCTGTTTCGCATCCGTCGTGAGGTCACACCCCGGTGTCAACACTGCGAGGTTTCCAACGACGACACCGCACTCCACACGTTGGTAGAGTGCTCAGCGTGGGCGAGTCAGCGCCGGGACCTCGTAGTGGGTCTGGGCGTAGATACCCTCTCGCTGGAGACCATGCTTCAAGCCATGGTCTCCAGCGGGAGTAGGTGGAACGCGGCCGTTTCCTTCTGCGAGCAAGTCGTGCTCGCGAAGGAGGCGGCCGAGAGGGAGAGGGAGCGTACCCTCCCCGCTGAGTTCCGTAGTCAGCGGCGAGGGCGCCGCAGACACTACTACGCCCAAGACCATCGACCTCCATGATCGGGGCCTGAGGACGGTGGGATCGCCACCCGAAGCCCTTACAGAAGCAGGCTAGAAGGGTTGCGTGCTGCGGGGCCTTTGCCCCATAGCACGCAACCAGATTCACTCACTGACGCGGAGATAAAACCCTACCCCAACGACGCGGGATTCTCATCCCGACCCAACCCCCGCAGAGACCACAGAGGTGGTCAACGGGCGCCACTGCAAATAGTTCTGCTTGTAACCAGAGACGCCCGGCAACGGACGTTAGAGCGGCCGCGGCTTTGGGCCGCGGAACTAAAAAAAAAATAATGCTTCTAAGCGTTTAATCTCTGTAAGTATTCTTATAGTATATACAAAGTAAAGGTTGGTAGGTACTCGTACCTACCTCACCCGATATAATGAATTATCAAAAATTTTTTATCGCGAAACAAACAATTATTTGCGTTGAATAACTGATATCTATCATGAAATCATCACGAGGTACCAAAGTCCGTTGCCTATCGGGTATCGTGTGACCAAATATCAAAATAAAATTTCAGTACCTTGTACCTAATAGCTGTGAGGAAGTTTGGTAGGTACACAACACAAGTTGATAACTTAATGTAATTAAACCTGATATAACATCTGCGGAAACCGTTATAATTATATATTTTAGCAGTTTGAGGTTAAATCTGGGTATCATGAGGGGTCCGATGCAACACATAGGTATGTATATACTTTATTTATATACCTACCTACTTGCTTCATTCAGTTCTTTGGGACTCTTCTCTCTTGCATCAACTTGCCAATGTCCTGCTAGTAATTCTAGTAAGTACTTAGTAGATTTTATTGAAGCAGATTTTCACAGTGCTTCTGCCTCTGCTCAACTGAGCCATGCGAAGCCATCCTCGCGTAGGTACACGCGGTGCCCCTGTTGACAGTCGGACTAGACTCTGGTACGAATATTGAGTATTGAGTAGAGCCTGGAAACAGCAATAGTAGTACGTCTGGCGAAATGTGGACGTAAAAATTGGATGTAAAAAGTGTGATACATGATAGGTGTTTAGTAGTATGTCTTACTTCTTTTAAAATAGCCCTGTATAAGTTTATCTAAAGAAATTACGGAACTAAAGAAATTGCGAAACTTAGTTCCCTACTTTTGAATGTTGATACAAGACAAAGACAAAGACATAGATAATCCATAACATTGGCATAACTAGGTATAATGTGGCAATGCTCTCATCGTTTTTACTTTCACTTAAATTCTGTCTCTATAAGTGAAAGTATTGTTATCGTGTAAACTGTAAACAAACGATTTAGAGATTTCCATGATTCCTGAACTCCCCTTAGTCGGTAACCGTGATTTCTGGAAAATGTATCAAATCAAATCAAAATATTTTTATTCAAAATAGGAGCAGTTAATACACACTTTTTGAAGGTCAAGAAATCCGCTCTTTCGATTACCACACACCCAAGAAGAAGCGCAAGAAACTTGGCGAGGTACTTATGTTATGAATGTTTGAAATTTTTACATGCTATTTTCCAAGTGAAAGTACTACCGTATCTTGACGTTAAATTTATTTTTCAAAAGTAAGTTGCGCGTTTAGTTATTGTTACGTGTCTGTGGAACATTAGAAAGCTCGCGAAACGTTTATATGAAGCCATTTCGATCCAACACCTATTACGTTCTAGTGGATATAATAACGACCCACCCTATCCTGGAAGACTCACGTTGGTGAGGTTAGTAAAAAGGTGCATTACACCTTCCACACGCTGAAATGCCTCCAGAGCTATTTACCTCTGAATATCAAAGTCACACTTGCTCAGACGCTTATCCAACCCATTTTGGACTACGCTTATGCCTGCTATTTGGACGCTACTGAGGAGCTGTTAGACAAACTTGAGCGCTTGCAAAATTTATGGATCCGTTTTATTTTCAATCTGCGTAAGTATGATCACGTTTCGCACTTTCGCAAGGAACTCAAGTGGCTCCCAATCCGCCTTCACAGAGACACTCGGATATTATGTCTCCTTTTTAATATCCTGCATAATTCCACCTATCCTTCCTACCTGCGGGAGCGCTTCTCATATATGAACGCACCCGGTACACTGTGTAGGTCCCACCTCAAATACCGCCTAAATTATCCCTCCCACAAAACTGATTTTTATTCCTATTCCTTTTCCGTTCATGCGGTCAGGCTGTGGAACTCTCTCCCCCCGTACATACAGAGCTGTAGAACTCTTACTCTATTTAAATAGAAAGTGAAAGCACACTACCTCTCCTCTTTATCATATATATAAAAAAAAAAAAAATTACTTGCGCAGTTTGCGCTAAGGGTTGCTAGTTTAAGTATATTATAGTACAGTATGTATTTATTTATGTTTATATTATAATGCACCTTTAGTTTATGTAAGTTTATTTTTATTGCACTGCACACACGTTGCCTTGTCATATTTACATCTCCTCTCTGGCCTGCTGGAAGAGATTCCTTTAGGAATAAGTAGCGCCCTTGTACTAACTGCTCACTGTTCTGTTTGTATTCTTCTTATTGTTTGTTTTTCTCTGTGTGTTGTACATAAATAAATAAACGAAATAAGTTCGTTAAAGTTCTTTTAATTTTTTTAATGTTATTGTGGATTTAATCCAAGGTTATTTACGCTTCTGTCTACCTCCTCGAGGAAATAAGCGTTTGAATATTATTTAGAAATGAAGCAGACGCTAATAAATATGCAGCATCATGTGGCGGTCAGTTGTGTTCTAACTTGGGTACGTTCCAGCGAATTCGTCAGGCCCCCATCGCAGTTTCAATTGAGGAAACCTTTTAACCCTCACAAGATTAGTCTCGACTCCGCAGAAAAGTCATTCACGAAGCAGATTAGTTAGTTTACTGGTAGTTTTAAGTAAATTCTAACTAGCAATAAATCCTGTCCACTAGTTTCTGGTTGAGATAGGTAACTTGGGCTCTTGGACGACTTTGAATTCTCTAAAATCCTTAACAGTACTTCGCCCAGGCCCTTTTCTAAGCCGTCCTTTAAACTTCGGTGCCGAAGGTGTTCTTGGTATTCTAAAAACCAGCAGTTTACCAATCAACTTTCATTCACCAACTTTTCCTATTATTCGGTTCTCTTTCAGTTTCAAAAGCTGAGGCTCATATTTTTGGTTTTGTCAATATCTTATTAATTCTACACACTATTCTTCAATGTTATTATCACTCGCGATTATCAAAAGCTGCCATAAAATAGAGGCTTTTTCATTCTGATGAAGGAGCAACCAAGGACCGAAGTTAGGTCCCTTTTACCGCAATATAACTGCAATATTTCATTTTTCTATGTGTAAGTTTTAAGACACTTTTTCCTTAAAATGTACGGCCACTAAATGTTAATTACCTAGTACAGGTGAGTAAATAAAACAGGATTATGAACAGTTTTATCTACAAGGTTCCTCCGTATTGATACAACACGTCTCCGGCATCGTCTGCTCACGTTGCTCATGATAGTAGTACTTAGGTAGATGTAGATACCGATGAGTAGCTTATAGATTGGTCGATAAGAATCTAAACTGCGATAATTATATTGAGGCCATGGGGGCAGTAATAAAATAAATGAGTGCAATTTTATCGAATAAGGATTTTTCGCGAACGCATAGTTCGATGACAAATTGTGTGTCGATTACAAATTTTCTTTTTGAGACTACTTTCAGTAGTAGGTAGTCTTTCAGTAGATTTCATTATTGTGATAATACTGTAGGCAGGCCTATGTCACTCGCCTAACAATCGCAAAAAATACGTGACGTCAGCTACAACTTGAAGTTGTAAGTCAGTAAGGGTTGTCTCTTGTTTGTGACACGGCATTGACCATAGAGTTCATATTGAGGCATTAACGTCATAATTATTGCTCAAATTATGCTGGTACTTTCCTGTCAACCCTAACGTTCGAATTATGTTGTCTGTAAACAAAAGAATGTGCTTTAATTAACGTCGGAGTGCAAGTTCTGTATGCAAGTACTATTCCCTATTCTGTGGTATACGTTAGAATTAAAAGTGGAAAAAAAACACATGGTTAAGTCGATGTTTAGGTACCAACTACCTATAGATTCAAGCCATTTGGTGACTTATTCACCAGGGAGTACGACGTGAGGCTGCTGGAGCTTCGGATACAGTAGTTGTACAATAAAACAATATCAGAAGCACGATACATTACGGTACCTCGATGTTACAAGTAGATATGGATACGATTGGGTCATAGACGGTCTCCCCCTCATTGAGAACAAGACTAATCTTCCAAGCGTTGGCGATGACGCGAAGGAATTTTTCCACGAATCTTCAATATAAGAATCTACTTAAAACTTAATAAAATTAACGTTGAAGTACCTAATAATACCAAGGTTTACCTACTTTTATCTGCACATCAATATAAAAAGTAATCGTTTATTAAAAAGTCAGTTGTAAGTATAAGATCCTTGTGAGCGATTAGTCCATGATGGCATGACTATTGGTTATTCCGGCACACAAATCCGTAAATGTTTACTGCCTCCCATATCCCTCCGGCCTCCTCGCACGCTAATCATACCCTTACACGGTACATTACAATCTACGGTTTCAATATTTCAGTCTCGGAATTTTAACGGAATATGATGGGAATAATCTACATCAATCAATCCTAGGCTACAGATATAAGGATACTATATTGCCTGATACTATATTACTAGGACCAGATATAAGAGTAGGTACTATACTAGTGCCTCAGTCCAAGATCTTATAGCCGCCCAAGCCAACCTCACGCACAAGTAGTGAAGCTGCCCACTATCAACTTAAGATGCTATAGCTAACATGAAAGTGAATGTTAAGGAGTCGTCGCGTGGGACTACCTAGTTGGACCAACAAAGTTACTAACAAAAATTGCTCGTTATTAGGCCTCTGCCTACTCTTTGGAGAAACAGGTGTGATTATACGTATGTATGTTGCATATTTCCTTTAATTTCTTTTATACTCATCGTCAAAATTGAAAATATTTTCAGTGTTGCTATAGGAATGAAAAAAGTGCCAGGAAAATTTATTTAAACGTGCCTCGCCTATAAAAGTATCATATTCTATGATTTTTAATATGGAATACCATTGATTAGCATTTATAATATTTTGTAGAAACAATCCAAACAATATTTACTAAACATTATTTTTCAAAAGTAATATGGCAAAGTTAGTTATTTTTGATTTATTGCACTATTTAAACGTAGATGATAGACTTATTAGTATTTTAAATTAGATGAAATAAATAACTCACCGGCATGTCGAAGTTCGTAAGCCCGCGAAGTCCGCCCTCCGCTCCCGCCAGCGCCGCCCTACTGCCACGAGGAACTGGCCTCCACTGTGCCAGCTCACCACCTTGCCCCATCTGAAGTATCCTCGCGTGACTGACATCCTCAAAACCA
The DNA here is from genome assembly GCA_963556515.1 of Nudaria mundana. NCBI lineage: Eukaryota > Metazoa > Arthropoda > Insecta > Lepidoptera > Erebidae > Nudaria > Nudaria mundana. Next base: position 19,625,887 of record OY748297.1, on the reverse strand, counting down.
ACCCGACCAACTTCCACCCTATTTACCTTCAATTTAGAATCAAATTCCGTTTGAGTCTCACAGTCACGATTTACATTCGAATTTGATGTTTCTTCAACATTGTCTCCAGTTATTATAATCAAAGGAACTGCTTTTGTAATAGCAGTTTTACTAGTATCAGCAACAGAAGGTATATTGCTATACTCTCGTGTGACACCAAATTTTTCTTTCAGTGAGTTAATAACAGCTTTCCTGGCATGTTCGTACCTCACTGTCGCTTGGTCTTCCCTCCATTTTTTGAGTACTTTACTTTTAGGATCAGCATTTTTCATGGGGATCTTGCCAATAAAGTTTTCGTGTAATTTAGATGTTAATGTACGTTGAAATCGTAAAGTTGTATTAGTTGTTGGATTCTCAATGGCTAATTCACTATTTTTGACTTTAATTTCTTCTTCATTAGGTATATTATTGTCTGCCATACGTACTTTAGTATCTTTACCGTATGTGTCCCACCATTTTACAGCAGATTCGTTGATAGGTGCTCTTGATCGAGCTGAATGTGGTGATTTTGTAATATCACACATAGTTAATCCAGAATCATTTACTCATATTTCACTAGAAAATACAGAGTAAAGATTCGTACTCCTTCCTCACCCAACACCTACTGATCATTAATGCCTTGTAAGTAAAGATGGACAAAAATGCCAGTCACATTTTGACACAATTACCTGGTACCTCGATACTAAAAAAAGCACAGGTATATACGTCTCTATCTAAATTCAAGTAAAGGAAGAGGACGGATGCAAAATATTGTGTCGTGATATCGTATGTAAAAGCGACTTGGTACCAGTTCGTAAAGCCTCTACAATAGCTATTATTATTCCCATTATTGACAGTCTATTTGGGTGTTTGTAGGTCAGTACGTGAGGTGGAAATGCATTGTCATCATTAGGGTTCTGCATGAGTCACAGAGCCTCCTGTTACTCATTATGTGAATACGACGGACATTATTATAAGGGGGGGGGGGGTTCGTGGAATTAAACATAATTCAAACAAATTTTTTTTCAGATCATTTTACAGTAAAATTCATTAGACCATTTTTTTAGAAGAGTTTTCGAGGAATAGTTTCCAATATTAACATTTTCATATTTATTTATTTATAAGGGTTTTACAGCGCTCCGAAATTAGGTAACAGTATTCTCCAATACTCGTAATTATTTACATAAAATGAATGATCACACAGATGAATGACATTGTAATTATTGATGTTGCACTGTTGTTAATTAATAACTATTTATGGACTCTTTTCCCCCTCCTTTTCCTCTTTTTCCTTTTATTAACTCTTCAATTTTACTGTAAAATGATCAGAAAAAAATTTTTAGGATATTAAAGGAAATTCGTTCTCAAATTTTCGTCTGATGTTGTTAATAACTTTGTTATATTTAATTCTACGACAAGAAGTTATAAAACAAAATTGTAGATAATTTAATTTGCGACAAAAATGTTGATTATACTTATCCATAACCCGAGCTGTTAGACATAATATTGAACTAAATCAAATAGCTTTAATTAACCTAATTAATTAAAAGAAGATTCAGTAGGTAACGAACATAATGTTATTAAAATAATATTGTAAACAAACCTTAATTACTTACATGTTAACCCATGAACCGTAGTTCCCCATATCTGCTCGAGTCCAAAGTTTACCTCATCGGAGAATATGTCCCGGATGTCGTCTACCGACCAGACTTTATCTGAACTCAACACCGAGTGACCCCTGAACTTGTCCGCAGTCATTAGTCAACAGATCATTGCATAATATCACATGCTAGATGATCTTACTAACAATTTTTTGACAGTGGTGTGCAGACATTTGTGTAGCAGCAACTAAAGAATATTCTTTGGGAGATGTTAGAACAATCTAAGTACCTACTTAAATACCTACTATGAATTTTACGAACTTTATCGATGTGCACACTGCTGCAATCGTCTTTCCCTACAAACTCCAGGGCCCCAAACATCATTCTCATCTGCAGGGGATGCACCTGTTGGCAAACGGAATTTACTCAGGCAAGAATAGGTACTCAAAGTGCCCTGAACATCAATAGCCTTGCTCCCTATTACGTGGGACCAACAGTGACTGGCGAACTGAAGTCGTAATAAATGCCTCGGTCTACTCCTTCGAGATAAGTTGTAGGGTAGGTAGTAGTTAGTAAATAAATAAATAAATATGTTAGGACAATTCACACAACGTCATCTAGTCTCAAACTAAGCAAAGCTTGTGATATGAGTACTAGATAAACTGATATAAATACTTATGTATTTTTTTGTAAATACATATAACATACACATAACTTTTTGTTTTTCTTATTTTTTTTTTTTTATAATCCTTATAAATTGTATAATTTGTACACCAAGATAATGGTAAAACATGTTGACACTAAATCCTAGTGTAAGATCTACAATTTATACACATGTTATTTGCAAATAAATAAATATCTTATCTAATCTTATCATAGGAAACATCGAGACTTCGGTACAAACGTATATGTCATCACACAAGGTTTATCCCAACCGGAAATCGAACCCGAGACTCCGGCGTCGAAAGCGGGTGTACTACCGACTACGCCACCGAAGCTGTCAAATGAGTAGGCAGTAGGGTTGCGAACTGCCCAGGCAGATCTCGGCCAGTCCAGTTCAACGGTTGGCCCACAACATTTATAGATGTTAGAGTGTCAAAACAATGAGTAATAGGTATTTTTGGTGGTAGGTACTGTGGGTGTGGGTACTAACTAACTGCCATAATATCAGCTGCAGTGAATTCAAAGCAATTTTTCGCTGTATCTTAATCCACAATAACTATCTTAATGCGGGGTAAAGGCAACCTAGATTACCTTTCTGATGAAATGCTCCGAACAACGATTTTGTTTCTAACCAGATATCAAACCTGAGACTTCGGTTTTTACCTGTTCGGTACCAATTACACCATCGAAGTATGTTTACGAATATTATCATGACATAAATTATATATTTTCTACCCTCATTTTCTCTGTAATGGGAAATTATGCCAAATGTCATACTCCTCCATGCACGCTATGTCCTAAAAAAAGGGGTCTGAATGTTTTTCTTCGTTTATTATTGATTTAATATAATTTCGTCGTCATAATTACTGGTTACTTACTGGCTCAGAGAATCAGTTTGGAAAAAAAACTCGTATTTAAATATTTGTAAATATAATACATATTAAAAGTATTTGATTTTACTCAACACCTACTACTAGAGTCTACACATATGCCTAGTTTTTTAATAGGTATAGTATAGTATACATATTATAGTAGTATATATATAGGTATAGTATACATATTACATTATAGGCGTTGTACATAAATTTACATATAATTCACTCAATTCTTACACATATTTCCTAGTCTTAGTTTTATACGTAAAAAAAAATGTAATATGTGATATATGCATTTTGATAGCTGCTATTATATTATGCTATATGATATTTGAAGCTATATAGCTATATATAGCTATTTGATATTTTAAAGTACCTAGCTAATTAAAAAATTGAGGGGCTCGTGGTCTAGTAGAAACCGACAATATTAATACATTGCAAAGGTTAAGCAACATCTAGTCAGGCCGGTCTTAGGATGGGTGACCATTTCTTAAGACACTGAGACCCCTCCTTGCCTCGGAGAGCCGTCGGTCTCGGTTGTCATACGAACATCTATGGCAGTCGTTAGGGGTAGTTGGAGCCCTTAAAAATCCGACCGGTCTAACTACAGAACTCGATATCGCCCATGGGCTGTGAAGGTCAGATGGCAATCGCTTCACGGAAAATATCGAAGTTCAGCCGAATCACAGTTAGACGGGAAAGCCGACCCCAACTAAGTTGGGAAAAAGGCTGGGTGAATGATGATATATGGATTTTGATAGGTGCTGTATGTACATAAATCTACATAATTATATAATTCACTCAATATCCTAGACTTATTTGTAGATTTTATTAGGTAGTAGTTTTAAAACTACTTAGATGTATACTTGAATGTGCCGAAATTAACGCCGAATGAAGTTTTACAAAAGTGCAGCTACGTCTCGTAGCCGCTACGAAAATTATAAAAATACTACGTGCATACTCCACGTACCAATAATACTTGCCACAAAACGTCGACTGATGGGCGCCCCCGTATCATTGTTTTATCATTCCCTTACCATCCGCCCGAAATCTTTAACTAGAATTAATTAATCTTTAAATCTTAATCAAGTATCATGTTAAAATGTAATGCCGTTTTTGCATGAAATTAAATAAATAAATATGTTAGGACAATTCACACAACGCCATCTAGTCTCGAACTAAGCAGAGCTTGGGATATGAGTACTAGATAAACTGATATAAATACTTATGTAAAGTTTTTTTAAATACATACTTATTATACATAGGAAACATCCAGACTTCGGTACAAACGTATGTGTCATCACACAAAGTTTGTCCCGACCGGGAATCAAACCCGAGACTCCGGCGTCGAAAGTGGATGCACTACCGACCACGCCGCGCCGCCGAAGCAGTCGAAATTTCAATTCAAACAAAAATAAATGATCAGATGCTAAGATCTTCTCGCGGTCTCAAACCATTTCGAATATTATGTAAAAAGATCCAGAAATATTACATGATAAATATTACAAAACTAAATAATTATACTTAATATCTACACTACTATTATAAAGAGGAAAGATTTGTATTTTTGTGTGTATTTTTGTAATGAATAAACTCAAAAACACCGGTGCCGCTTTCAAAAATTTTTTCATCATTGGAAAGCTACATTCACCCTGAGTAACATAGGCTACTTTTTATCCCGGTAATGTGTTCCCACGGGAACCGGGAACGAGTAAACTAAATCACGCGGGCGGAGCTGCGGCGATCACCTAGTACTTAATAAAACAGACTCGGTTAAACTAAATTAGTCTATGCTTGCTCAGTTACCATTGCATGAGTTTCAACCACTTCAGTTAAGCACGGGTTTAGCTACCACTTAGTGCCATGTTTATTCGTCACAATTAGATCGTTAGCATAATGTTAACTTAATTAACTTAGGTAGTGTAAATTTGTATTTATTGTGTTTTAAACTGTGTACAAGATCATTAGTTAAGTATTTATTTTCTTTAAAGCTATGAGAATGCTTTTCTTTACGATATAAATAGAAAAAAACTGTAATGTGGCCTTTTAGGAATATTACCCTTTGGGAGGCTTGGTTTGGGACACTAGGATCTTAGCGGGATCCCTTTACACCCACTCTACTGATAACCTATCATAAAATAGATATTATATCTGACATACAAATAAATTTAATTAGCTGTCTATCCTTGAATTTATGTTAGATATAAATTATATGTAATATTGTTATAGACCGGTGTGAAGCTGGCAGCCAATTTTAGCAGCCTATAATCCGACTAAATGAAGATGGTAATTTTTGTGAAGTTAGCATCCTTCGTTATTTTTAAACGATATTCTTATGTTGTTGTACAATTTATTAATCAAACTATTTAAGCGATTGCTAAAGCATCAATTAGGATCATTTGCAAGTGATAATTTCGTAAAATGTAATGTACATTATAGTAATTTTTCCAGAGTTAATTCATTTGATCATGGCTGCTGGTGTTGTTAGCATACTAATCCCCATTTATTTGGATGTTTTAGGCAAAGATCTTATATACAATGGATTTCGGATCATCGCTCAAAAGTGTCCGAACTAAAAGAGAAACAAAACGCTAAAAGAGAAACAATCGCACGCCAGTCTTGATTTTGACAACTGAACGACAACACGTTGCACAATGCCGTACTGTATTGTAAAAACGTGTAAAAACTACGAAAAAAAAGCAAATTGAAGACGGTGTATCATATTTTCAGTAAATAAACTTTTGTTTTATCATTTGCAATATATTATTTCACTTAAAATACAGTATTTCGTCGATAATAAATTAAAAGACAACAGTAAATATTGCAATCCAGTCCGATACCGAAGTATCTATCTGTCTCTTTCGAATTCATCCCAAGCTCAGTAAAAAGAAAGAGACCATTTCATTTTCACTGAATAATGTACTAACAAAATGACCATTCAGATTTATTCGGATTACCGATAGCGATGAAACTATTTGGAACAAAGATTATAGTGGAGACTCCTTGTCTCTTTATGATTTTTATTTCGTTGTATGAACCAACCTCTATTTCAGTTTTCTTCGGGATCCAGTACGCTGTGCACAATGGAAAAATATTATTGCCCTAGCACGGCGAGAAGAATATTTTGATCCAAAAAATAACAATCTTGTTTGTTCGGCTCATTTTATGGACATAACAAAAAGAGGTCCGATCTTTATGAAACTTGTACAATAATCCCTTGATTGAATACAATTTTTTCTTTTGATTGGCATGGAGGAGATAAGCCCAAAATGTTTTTAATTTTCACAGGGTATCATTGTTTTGTCATAAATATAATTACATAATTACAAATGTCATTTTATTTTGTGTATGTACCTGTTATTTTTTTTATTTGGATACTCGGTAATGTATTCCCACGGGAATCGGGGCCTTTATCTCGCGGGTGGAGTCACGGTGATCAGCTAGTAGCCAATAATTTCGAATCCCGAAAATTAACCATAAAGATAAAAATAAATTAATGACGCGCAGTTTTAGCAACTAATTCAGTCACTTCAAACACGGCTATCTTTTAGTAGACGTAGCGAAATAGCGTTATGAAAATAGTAATGAAAGCGGAAGAACTTTGACACCCGCAGGAAGTCTGGCATTTATAATATTATAATTAGTTAAATTCATTAATTCCCTTTTTTTTATTCATACACTACAGTTACTTATTATGAAACTGACTCGAAAAAAAATACTTAAGGGTTTCGATATTAAAAATACTTTCTACGTATCTTTGTCAGTCGTTAATTAGTTTTTCAGTTTATTTCGTCTAATATAAACAAATAATTACACTTTATAAGAATATGGAATTTATTATAGTCTTACATTAATTATTATGTAGGTACCTACATGGCATGGAATCCTTAAAAGAGTAACAAAATAAACCTACTCCATTGTTTCTATGTTCACGTAGCTCAAGTAGAAGCTGCATAAGGTGAATTAGTCAGGCGAACAGATAGAAGCTACGTAATGCGATAAATTAGTGCAAACAAAAGTGAACACTATTCCGTTGAATCAAGGATTAAATTTTAATATGAAATTTGTTTATATCTATTGTATGCCTCTAAAACTTTGTTGTGCTGGTTGTTTTAACGGTTTAAATGACAGTTACCGACAGTTGTCGTATAGTTCCCATCGATACGATTCATTTTAGGTGCAGTTCCGGCCGTTAAATGTCTGTGACTTTGCGGTGCCAACTTCACACAGGCCAGCAGCCATGATCAATTAACTCTGAATAAGAAGTATTGAAAATTTTTAAGATGCATTTCGAAGCACTATTTCTGGTTCAAGATATCAAACTGCCGCCTTGAAAATACATCTTTTCGATGCGACATATACCTGTCTAATGATTTTATGCCTAAAACATCCAAATAAATGGGGTTTAGTATGCTAACAACACCAGCAGCCATGATCAAATGAATTAACTCTGGAAAAATTACTATAATGTACATTACATTTTACGAAATTATCGCTTGCAAATGATCCTAATTGATGCTTTAGCAATCGCTTAAATAGTTTGATTAATAAATTGTACAACAACATAAGAATATCGTTTAAAAATAACGAAGGCTGCTAACTTCACAAAAATTACCATCTTCATTCAGTCGGATTATAGGCTGCTAAAATTGGCTGCCAGCTTCACACCGGTTTGTTATAGGTATATAAAGTTTAGGTAAATGACAAGTAGGTCGTGTCGTCTGGCCGTCTCGAACTTTGCACGTCTGGGCGCGAGTGGCAATGCACTCCGCCTGCAGGAAAATCACCGGCGACTTGCGCCCGCGCCGCCGGATAAACAAACGATACTCCAAGAATTATTAAATACTAGTGGTCGCCCGCGACTTCGTCCGCGTGATTATTGTTCCCGTCGCCGTATCTTTATAAATTGCAGCCTATGTGTTATTCTGATGTATAAGCTATATTATTGCACAGTTTCATCAAAATCCGTTCAGTAGTTTTTACGTGAAAGAGTAACAAGCATCCATACATCCTTACAAACTTTCGCATTTATAATATTAGTAGGATTATATTTTAAATATTTGCGGACATTTTCACAGCACGTCATCTAGCCCAAACTAAGCTAACTATAACCTTGTCGGGAGGTCCACCCTGCACGCCGTGTCCCGACTCAGGGACAGCGTCGAGGATGCCGTTGGCCAGGGGCAGGTGGTGTTGGCTGTGTCGCTCGACATAACCAACGCGTTCGACACCCTCCCCTGGCCTACTATCGCTGAAGCGCTGAGGTACCACAACGTCCCGTGGTACCTCAGGCGCGTCCTTGCGGACTACTTCGTCGACCGGGCTATCACTTACCCGACTCGGTCGGCCGTAGTCCGCAGGGAAATGTCGTGTGGTGTTCCACAGGGGTCGGTGTTGGGTCCGCTCCTGTGGAACGTAGGTTATGACTGGGTCCTGCGCGGTGCCACTCTTCAGGGCGTCGGTGTACTTTGTTACGCCGACGATACCCTTGTCACCGCGCGAGGACCCACCTTTAGAGATGCTGCCGTGCTCGCCACTGCCGGCACGACGCAGATTGTAGGTCGCATCAGGGCGCTTGGCCTCAAGGTGGCCCTCGAAAAGTCCGAGGCCCTTTTCTTCCATGGGCCTCTGATGAGACCCCCTCGGGATGCCCAAATTGTGGTGGGTGGCACCTCCATCGCTGTCGGGAAGACCCTTAAATATCTGGGTCTCCTGCTCGACAGCCGGTGGGGGTTTGTCGAGCACTTCCGGCGGTTGTCACCAAAACTGGTGGCGTCCGCCAATGCGCTCGGCAGGCTGCTCCCCAATAAAGGGGGACCGGGAAGTGCTTGCCGCCGTCTCTACGAGGGTGTGGTACGCTCCAAGGCGCTCTATGGAGCGCCTATTTGGGCGGATGCCCTCAGCGCCGCGAACGTGGTTCAGCTGCGACGACCGCAGCGGATCGCGGCGCAGAGGGCTGCACGGGCGTACCGCACCGTGTCTTTTGAGGCGGCGTGCCTGTTGGCACATAGTCCCCCGTGGGATCTCGAGGCGGTGGTCCTGAAGAGGGTTTACGAGGAGGGCGCAATGGTGCGACAAGAAGGAGGTCGCCCGTTGCCGGAGCAGGTCGATCGCTGGAGACAGGAGGCTCGCGACGATCTGTTCCGGCAATGGGCCTTGAGATGTGCGGCTCCCACCGCGAGCCGGGTGCTCGTGGGGGCCATCGGTCCCGTGCTCCACCCACTGGCGCAGGGGGCTCCGACCTACTTCCTCACCCAACTTCTCACGGCTCATGGCTGTTTTGCCAAATTCCTGTGGGAAGTGGTGGGGATCCTGTCGGAGCCTGATTGTCATCACTGCGCAGGCGGCGCCGTAGATACGGCGGAGCATACGCTCTTCGTGTGCGCCGCATGGGACTCGCCGAGATTGGCCCTCACGGGCGTTATCGGCAGAGTAGGTTCGCTGCCGGCCGTCATTCAATCCATGGCCGGCAGCGAAGAATGTTGGGCCGCCGTCTCTTCCTTCGCTCGGGAGGTGACGGCGGCGAAGAGAGAGGCCCTGCGTGAGCGGGAGCGTGCAGGGCGTACGCTCCCGCCCCGGCGGGCACCAGTCAGGGGGCGACGGCGCATTGCCTACGCCCAAGCCCCCGACTGATAGGGCCGTGGGCGGTGGGTCGGGGGGCCCACCGCTCACGTGAATGGCCCTGAGGAGTCCGACGCCCCTTATGTGTTTCGGGGGCGTCGCTTCTGTGTTGATCAGGGGGGGTTTAGGCACCCCCGAGTAGAGCTTGAAAGAGCGCCCCTTTGACGGGCCGCTGTTGGTTAACAGTTCCTGCCTATCCGGCGGCCCGTCTAAGGCGAAGGAGAAACACCGTGGATAGGTTTTAGTGGGTAGTCCGGCCCGTTTTAATCCTAGGGCCGGGAGTCCCACACGAAGCCGTCTCGCTCCCCCCCAAGCGAGACGGTGAAGTGCGTAAATGCATCACCACGTAAAAAAAAAAAAAAAATATTACTATAACCTTGTGCTATGGGATCTAGACAACTGATACACTAATATATTTCTACATACATATACAATATATGTACATAGAAAACACCCAAACTAACATTTGTGGATCAATTTTTTCATTTGATCAGGATTAACTTTTAAACTTTCACGTTTCATAATATATATTTTACTGAAATACGGTGTAGATTTGCATCATACCTTTTATTGCCTGACGTTTCGATCAGGTTCACAGGCCGCGGTCACAGGCTGATTCCAAGAATGTTTGATTAAGTACTTACGTTAAAATACAACTTTAATATCCATTCGTTCCTGGTACAGAGTAGGATAGGCATTTTAGCGCCAGGGATGGTCAGGGGCGTTTTATATTCTTTATTAAGTTATCTTTTATATATATAAATAAGTTTTATCGATGTACTTACTATGTATCCAAGTGGAGGACTGTCAATAATATTGTTTTTGATATTTTGTGTTGTTTATATTCTGTTCAATACCTACCTCTAGATGCGTAGTTTTTCAGGAAACTGTTCCGCCAAATTACATAAGAACAGTAAGTCGCAATTCTGATGGTAGGTACCTGCTTTATCTTATTAAGTACTTCTTAGCGTTATCTTAAGTAATAATAGGGCCATGGGTACCTACAGTATTATAGTATGGAGGTGTGTTGTAATTTACAACGGGTATTGCGTCACAATTTAAAGGCAAATCACTCATTTTAAAGTTTTGATTGAATGATGTTTATGGTGACAATGACTCTGAGGATTTTTTAAATTAATTTCTGCAAAAGAGAGACGTGTTATATACTTACTATTGTTTAAACTTACTTATTATTTAATGGACTAAAATATTGTAAAAGTACTTAAGTACCTAGTTAAGTACTTACTTATGTAACAAGTTTTTGTTATGTATTTTTTTCTTTACAAGTTTCTTGATCATGTATTTGTTTATTTAATTTTCCATTCATTACACTTAACCCTTCACACGTCGTGGCGCCTTTAAAAGGCGTTTACTAGCAAAACCGTATTTTAACTGTAGGCACTACACAACGATATTGGCCTTAGGATAAGGTCAGTCAACAGCAACGTCGGGCAAAAAAGAATTAAAAAAAACTATCCGACCTATGAAGAGTTAATATAAAACTGCGAGAAGATAAAATTTAAGTACCTAGTTTGGAATAATACATTCTTTAGGAAGATTTCGCGTGTCTCCTTATCGACATTCTGTTGTTGTGTACTTAATGTTGAAATCATATAGAACTCGTTGGCACACCTTTCCCGTTAAGTATAGAATGATGCTGAAATAAAACAATGAACCGTAAAGATAAGTACTAACACCATTTCAAGTGATAACATTTATTTATAATCAGTGTCTACGTTGCGTCTACGCGTGATCAAATATGTACTACTAGGTACTTACTTAATTATAATGGGCACTTACTTGCGTTGCAGCCTTGGACGATGGACGCTACGACTTTTAATCTATGGGTAGGTATTGGGTACAAATATTACCTACTAACGGACGCCCACGGCTTCGCCTGCGTAACAAATTATTTACTAAAACCACTCGATAAATTAAAAAATCCGGATCAAACTCCGTTGTGTAATTTAAAATATTTAAAGCATACAGAGGGACAGAAAGACTTCGTTTTATTTATATTATTACTAGCGGACGCCCGCAACTTCGCCCGCTTGACAAATTTTAACCTTCCTCGAGCACCACTCTATCCATTGGTGAAAACCGCATCAAAAGCCGTTGCGTCGTTTTAAAGATCTATCACCTATATAAGGTACGGGGGACTTACGACCGAATACTGAAACGTCACTCAAATATTTAGGAGCTGTTTAAATGCTTAATACCCGAACGTCACTTTTGAGTAAGTATCGTTTTGGAGATATTCAACTTTAAAACCCATATTTTCGTTAAAATGGGGCGATTCTTCTAAAAGCTAAACAAATGGAAAATCTTACAAAATCATGATGATAGTCTATGTAATTAAACTTTAAAGAAATACTATAACTGATCAGATAACTTTGTTATTTCAGGGGTATTATAACATGACTATGGAACCCTATTCTATGCGTGACCCGACACGCACTTGGCTGATTTTTTTAACTAATGCCAGTGCGAAAAGGAGAGGTAAGCAAAAAGTATAACCGATTAGTGAGATTCTATTGTATTACTCAGAAATAACACTTAATATTTTATCGATATCTTGCGTATTCCAACACTATTTCACCCACACATTTGCATTTTGATTTTGGGATCGCCTCTGAAATGTCTTTGTGTATCTTTCTACATACTATATCTATGGTACTAACAGACACCCCAAACTGATTTATTTGTATGGATTTTTATTGTTTTATCATCGTGTATCAATTAATTAGCCTAATAAAATTTAATTCACTGAGATCATAAATCCGTTCCATTTACAAATTTTCCGAGTAAAATACACGGATCCTAGATTACCTACTTGGAATATTTTGAGTAAACAAGAGTTAAGACGGCCTTTCCAATGAGGTCACACAATTAAACTAGTTTTAACGGGACCTTGTCCGGTATGTTATAGTCGGTACTAGTCTGTTCTACTTTTTTATGTGTATCTAATAAATAATACCAAATCGGAGACGTTTTGATAAAAGGGCAGGTCTGTCAAGAGCCGTGCATGAAAATAGTTAGGAAAGATAGAATAAAGTCAATGGGGCAAAGACCGTCTGTCGGGAAAGACCGTCTAATGAGAATTATGAAATGAAATGAAATGATTTATTTATTTGTATAGGTCACTAAATGGCTCTTACAAACGTCAGTAAGTACTTAAAATAAAAAATGTCATTGCTTCTATATTTACATGTACTGCCAGATTCGCAAAGCAATAAGTAGAACCGAGAGAAAGAACCTGGCAATAAAACTCTCGGTCACTCTTTTCAAATAATTGACTCATTTACACATTTTCTTAAGACTAAATGTGGACGAATGTACATTGGTCTCGTGTCAAAATCAAAAAGAATGTATAATACAACAAAAAAATTATTATAGTCGCCTAAGTACAAAATATGCTACAATTACGGCATTTTAGGAGGTGCCTGCACCATGCTCAAGCCAGACACTTTTATCATTAAGGTAATCAACTGTCTTATAATATGCTTTTTGACATAAAGTGGTCTTAGAAAGGTTTTAAATTTATTGTCGGGCATACAAAGGACCGATTCAGGCAATTTATTATAAAAGCGTATACCTTCCCCCTTGAAAGAATGACTAACCTTGCTAAGCCGATAACACGGAGGGAGTACTTTATTTTTATTACGTAGATTTCTGTCTGTAACGCCACTTACTTTAGTATAGCTAGATATATTTTTCCTGACATACAGTATGTTATCAAATATATATTGGGAAGCTACAGTTAAAATATTAATATCTTTAAATCGCTCCTTAAGAGAATCTCTTTTACCTAAACAATAAATGGCACGGACTGCCCTCTTTTGTAATATAAATTTTTTTTCTATATCTGCTGCATTTCCCCAAAGTAGTATTCCATAGGACATCAAGCTATGGAAGTAACCAAAGTAAACTAGCCTAATCCGTCTCACAGCATATGCAGCAGAGCTAAGCTTATTAGCTAAAATGGTGATATGGTCACCCCATAGTAATTTAGAATCTATGGTTATTCCTAAAAAGGTAGTGTTATTTACAAATTCTAACCTTTGGCTACCCAGCACGACATGGACGTTTGCTTGTCTGACATTGGGCATTGTAAATTTAACGCATTTGGTATTTTCTGCATTCAACAATAGGTTGTTTGTAGATCAAATTTGAAATATCAATTAAAATATTATTAACATTATTCGCATCTGTACTATACTGATTTACTTTGAATATAAGTGATGTATCATCCGCGAACATTACTACGCCAGCTTGTGCCTCGATCATGCAAGGCAAGTCATTAACATAAACCAAGAAGAGAAAAGGCCCTAGAATTGATCCCTGAGGTACGCCTATTTTGACGTTAGTTCCGTTTGACTTAACGTTGTTCACATGAACAGTCTGCAGCCTATCTGTCAGGTAAGATCCTAATAGTTCTAATGATTTTTTGTCAAAACCATACCGACGTAACTTTAGCAAAAGTGTCTGATGGTCAACACAATCAAATGCTTTAGACAGATCGCAGAATACCCCAATTGCATCCTGCGATCCCTCCCATGCGTCGTAAATCAAGATAACAAGGGTTACTCCCGCATCGGTGGTAGATTTTCCGCGAGTAAAGCCAAATTGCTGGCTGTGGAAAAGATTGTTGGTCGTGAAGTGGACTTGCATTTGATTTAGCATCACTCTCTCAAACACCTTACTCAGAGCTGGCAAAATAGAAATGGGGCGGTAGTTACCAAGTTCTGACTTAGATCCCTTCTTAAATAATGGTATTAGTCTACTATTTTTCATTAGGTTAGGGAATATACCTTCATCTACACATTCATTAAAGATTAGTGCCAAGTCAGGTGCAATGATATCTATTACATTACTTATTAAGCTAACTGATATGCCCCAGTGATCTTCCGACTTTTTAATTTTGAGATTTTTAAATGCTTTCAAGATGTCACTGGGGTCTATATGTTTGAAGTTAAATTTAGATGAAGAACCAATATTACTTTCGAGAAGGGCCACAGCACTGTGGGCACATGAATTAACAGAAGAAGTGACTTTAAATGGAATGTTGGTAAAATAATCGACGTCGAGTTGGTAAAATTACGACGAATTCCGATTAGATACATAGATGGCGGTACTAGATTCAGAAAGGTAATAGGGTTCTGGTTTTAAAAATGATATACAGGTGGAGCTGTTATATAAAATGTGAGTAAAAATGACATTTCAAATTTAGTCGGGTTTTTAAGTCGGAGTGCAAGTGTCACCACGCTGCGAAAAAATAGTTTTAAGTGGTTTTCCTGAAGTTAACATCGAATTTGTGTAGGTAAGTGTATAATTATTGAATTACTTTAACTAAATATCGTTTGTGAATTGAATTTCCAAATGTTTTCGCGAAATTATAACACTTGATAAAAATCTAATCTCAAAATTGTATATCGTCGAAGACCATCTATAAACCTTAGAGGCAAAGTTCGGCATATGCCAATCTTCACCGATTCCAGAAGTCATAAACCTTTTTACGAAACAGCTTTTTATGAAACAGCTCAAAACTTCTGAGATGTACTTATCTCTGAACGTTTTGAGCTGTTTCATGTTTGATTTTCTCTACTGTTCGACCATAATATTATTGGCAATCCCTTTTTTTTTGTTTTTTTTTTTATATTTGGTTTGCCAAATTGACGCCGCCCGCCTGGTGGTAAGTCGTGACGACGTCTAGCGATTGTGGGCCACTCTCACAGCACACATTACTATTGAGAGTGGCCCTCAACTTGACGACCTACTGATGTGCCTCTTTACGCTCCGCTTAAAGAACCCAGGATTATATGTGGGAGGAAACACGTGCACAGGCAGGGCGTTCCAGGCCACTATCGTTCGGCAGAGAAACGAACGTTTAAAACGTTCGGTTCTCGCGAACATGCTATCCACTGTGTGGGGGTGGCATCTCTGCCCGGCACGAGTCGTTCGGGATCGGAAGGAAGAGGGTGGGATCAGATTGAAGAGCTCTTCAGAACACTCGCCATGGTAAATACGGTAGAATGCGGCCAAGGAAGCTATTGTTCGGCGCTGAGCTAGCGGCTCAAGGCTTCCCGTTACCTCCGGACAACCAATAATACGGATAGCCCGTCGCTGCATAGCGTCGAGAGCGTCCAGCAGATACTTCGCGGAGCCGTCCCAGAGGTGAGAGCAGTATTCGACGCAGGGTCTAATCTGCGTCTTGTACAGCAGACACCTCTGGTCCGGTGTAAAGAATCTCTTTACCTTATTCAGTATTCCTAGTTTCCGCGAAGCTAGCCCTATACATCTTTCGATGTAGTTTTTATTATTGAGCTCTCGACGAACGTCTATGCCAAGGATATCAAGGTTGTCCTTCATTGGTAATAATGCATTCTGAAGAGAGGGTAGGGGAAGGAAAGGGGATTTCTTCGCAGTAAATGCACACGCCTGTGTTTTGCGGGCATTGAACTCGACCAGGTTCTCGGTACCCCATTGAGAGATACTGTCGAGGTTACGGTCGAGATCAGCCACGAGTCGTCGTCTCTCCTCCTCAATCTCAGATCGCCCCGCCGTCGGACGAACCGAGTAACTCCCGTGCAGTGTGCTGTCATTTGCATAGCAATGAATGTTCCCGAGGGATAGCATATCATTGATATGCAGAAGAAAGAGAGTTGGTGATAGTACGGACCCCTGCGGTACCCCGGCATTCACTTGCAAGAAGCGAGAAGCCTGGCCATCGCAGAGGACCCGCACTCGGCGCTCGTTTAAAAAGCTGGCAATCCAGCTGCACAGTTGAGGAGGTAGACCATATGCCGGAAGCTTGGAAAGGAGCGAAGCATGCCAGACCCTATCGAAGGCTTTGGCGATGTCCAGACTAATAGCCAAGGACTCGCCGTGCCTTTCCATAGCCCCACCCCAGACATGCGTTACGAATGCCAGAAGATCACCCGTTGATCGCTTTGGCCTGAAGCCGTATTGTCGATCATTGATTAGCGAGTGATCCTCTAGGAATTGCATGAGCTGCTTATTTATAAGGAGCTCAAGCACCTTGCAAATGACTGAGGTGACAGCTATGGGTCGATAGTTGCCTGGATCGGACCGATCCCCTTTCTTGGGGATCGGTTGTACGTTCGCCTCCTTCCAGACCTCCGGCACGAGCCCTGAAGAGTATGACAGGCGGTACAGACGCGTTAATACTGGAGACAACTCAGCTGCACATTTTCGTAGCACCACCGCCGGAATGCCGTCAGGGCCACTGGCTTTCCGCGTGTCGAGTGACCGCAGCACTGCCCGTACATCACATTGCCTGATAACAATATCAGGCATTGTGTGGCCACAGTTGGCGATGGCGGGGGGCTGCAGGCCACGGTCGTCGACCCGGGAATTAGCCGCAAAGAGGTCTGCGAGCATATCCGCTTTCTCTTGGGCTTTGTGAGCCAGTGTTCCATCTGGGTAACGCAGCGGTGGCAGCGAGGGCTGACAAAAGTTAGATTGCACGGCTTTGGCCAGTTGCCAGAATCCACGGCTGCCCGTGGGATGGGAAGTGAGCTCCTGACCAAGCCGCGCGACGCGCTGGGCATCCGCTCTCTTAAAGGCCCTCTTACTCGACTTTGTGGCCCGGTTGTACGCTGCTTTGAGGTGGCCCACGTTTGGGTCGCGCACAGCCCGGGCCCTGATCCAGGCGCGATATGCCGACTGTTTTTGTCGAACAGCTTTGGCACAATCTCGCCCGAACCAGGGACGGGCTCTGCGGATACTGGCGACATCAGTGAAAGGGATGTAATAATCCATCCCTAAACTGATCTCGCCAGCAATAGCAGAAGCACTATCCGAAGGAGCCTTTCCTACAAAGCAGCGCTGGCTCCAGGGGACGGACGCAAAATAATCGCGTAGACCGTCCCAATCCGCTGACGAGTAGTGCCATAGTCGTCGTGACGTTTGCACAGGACGTGCAGGAGGTGACACCTTCATGCCAGCGTGAACAACACAGTGGTCGGAACTACCCAGTGGGGCTCCTACGGAAACACTGTACTGGGCTGGGCGACTCGTCAGCAGTAGATCCAGCAGAGCGGGCGCGTGATCTGACCTGTCTGGTATCCGGGTGATCCCGCATACCATCTGGGTCAGACCGTGGGAGAGAGCGAACGCATGGGCGGCTCTACCCGCATGATCAGTCTTGAGGGACCCCAGCCATTCAATGTGATGGCCATTGAAGTCCCCCAGAAACACTAGGTCAGCGTTCGGGAACCGCACCTGCGCTTCATCAGCCGTCTCGCTGAGGTACTGGAAGAGCTTTGTTGTCTCAGAATCCCCTGTGTGGGATCGGTAGACGCACACGTAGATCTGGCTCATAGAGCCATGGTCTACGTGCAGCCAAAGGACGGAATTGGAGGGGTTCTCTAGGCAGCGCAACCGGCGGCAGCAAACATCCGCCCTAACGAACACGCACACCCCGGCTTTGTCTCGAAATTGTTCCTCGATGACATAGCCGGGGTAACACAGGTAAGACGTGTCGTCAGGGCGGCGTATTTGTGTCTCCGTGAGGAACATCACAGCGGGCCGTGCCGTCTCAAGGTGGTGGTGGACGGTATCGAGGTTCGCATGGAGTCCACGGACGTTAGTGAACTCCACCTCGAAATGTGAAGTTGTGGGGTTTCCTAGGGCCGCTGTGTAACGTTTATTTATTTTTTGTTGCACTGCCATTGTAGATTTTGAAGAAGAAGCGTGAAGACAGGGCGACATTTGGTGCAGCAGTAAGTGACAAAGCGTAGGGGCTAGCTTTGTCTAGAACCGTGTGGTTAGGTCGGAGCCGACCCGCCGGACGGAAGGGCTCCCAAACCCCCCTGATGCAAGGCCGCCGCTACCCCACACCGGTTACCACCCGGAGCGGCGATCCCACATCAGGATTATGCGCAACATGTGGGGCAGCCTCCTGGGGTGGTTGGCCCCAGGCGGGCCCCATGACTGTGTTGCGGGCGGCCGCGGCAACGCCGTTGCTAAGGGTCTCCCTGGCCGGCGAATCGACCCACACCACCCACACTAGACTCCGTTTCGCCCCCACTGGTCCCATGCCTGCTGCACCATACATCGCCCCGGGCCCGGCGGTGCAGCTGCTGAACCCCTAACGCAACCCAGCCTGGGCTGGGTTACTTGGGGGGCTTTAGCACAGTTGCACGGTGGTACCCCCCCGGACCAACACTGTTGTACCACCTGGTACCCACGTAGGGGCCGAAGCCACTCCATAGGTACCGTAAATTAACGAGCCTCGTCCGTTTATCAGCAGGTGCGCCACTAGCAGGTGAGGTCGCTGGGGCCCTATAGATGTTGGTAGAGCCCCTTTGCACCCTAGTCTATATCTATATCCATACTTCTATACTAATATTATAAAAGAGGAAAAATTTGTTTGATTGTTTGAATTTAATAGGCTTTATGTCCCACGGGAACGTGTTCCTACGAGAATGAAGGAAAAAACTATACCACGGGTGTGGAGCCGCGGTGATCAGCTGGTGGATTAGTGGTAGATAATTTTTATATATAAATATGCACTGTTTTTTCAGGTAGTAAAGCATAATAAGTACCTAAGATATAAACCATGGGTAAGTATACCTACTAGAAAATCGAATAGAGCTGCGTATTCGAAAGAGCAATTAATGGAAGCCGTGCGTGAGTTCGAGTCTGGCTACTTGACCGGTTATAGAGCTGCGAAAACCTATGGCATCCCGCGAATGACCATAATGGACCACGTGACAAAAAAGAGAAGCCGAACAACGACACTTGGGCGAAGCACTGCGACACCCCTTAATTCTATTAAACGTTAATTAGAATCATGTTTAATTTTCGAATATTTAGTAAGTCAAAAGTCATTTATTAAATATAGTAAAAAATGTTTAATTTTTTACTCAAATGTTTTATTTATAAACTAATAACGCTATAGTTAATTTGATAATTATGTTTAACAGCCAATTACCCATTTAATCAACCAATATAGCACAACAGGCGAAAAATATTATATAAATAGTTAAAATTGGTCACCAAAGTACATTTCAAATAAAGTATGACGGTGTTTGCCCCATTGACCTTAAGTGAAAGAAGTAAAAAAGAAAAGAAAGAAAGATTTTATTATTCCACAAAAACAAACACTTACACAGGTTACAAAGCAAGAAAATTACAAAAACTAAAAAATAAATAAAATAAAAATTGGACCAATGTTTACTTATAAATACTAATGTGGAATAAACGGCCGTCCCTCAGCGTGGTGGTGCAAGTCAGACAGCACTGGTTTTCAGGGACGGCCGGATAGTAGTTTAAGATAAGATAAGTACTCTTTATTGTACATCGTACACAAGCAATAAATAGTAACATATAACATATATGCCTTAAAACTAATGTACAAAGGGCGGCCTTATCGCTAATAAGCGATCTCTTCCAGGCAACCTTTGGATGGAGAGAGATATATACGATATAATGTGGGTAGTGTACAATATATAAATAACTTAGTAATAGATAAAACAAAGGTGGGGAGAAAAAAAAACAAAGATGAGAGAAAGAATGGTTTGCGAAAAATCCGATGATTAAAATAATTACATAGTAACCTACTTACCTATAATTCTTAAATACAAAAATATGAATACAATATATAAATAAGTACAGTTTACATAAATATATCGAAATGAAACGTCACGTGAACACAAGTAAACAAAGAGAAAGAAAACAAAAGAGAAAAATAACGTCTTTATTTACAATAGTAATTACAATATACAAAATAAACATAATCATAGACTAAAAATATTTACATTACAAAATATCGTTTAAAAAATCCTCCGCGTCATTGCCGACTGGGAAGGTTCCCAGAATGCTGACTGTGTTGCCATGTTGGATGGCGATACTTATTCTTTGGGCCAGAAAATAGCCAGCCTTCTGGTCCTGAGAAGCATCGATTAGGCGAAAGAGAAAAGAAATACAATCATAATAAGAACATTTAAAATCACATCATTATGCCCATAGCACAGTATCATTATGCCCATAACTTATAAATATTATGGTACAAAGTATGCCTAGATCGTAGCAAGCAAGTGGAATTCCATAGTATCTGCCTACCCCAATGCGAAAAAGGTGTGACTACTGGTATGTATGTAAACTATCATAGTGGTCAACTCCTTTGTTAAACCGCAAAATAATGGTAGTGCTGTTTCGATGTCTATAGTCGCTAAAAATTAGGATTGTCAAGAACATAATATACCTATTAAGTATATCCTTAACTTAATTTAACTAGGTACTTTCCTCAAAATTCAAATTCTTTTTAATTTTCATTCACTGACTTAATTTTGTCGAGTGTAAGGATTTCAGGTAGGTATTTTTTCCGCCGGGCGCCACTGGAAATAGTTCTGCTTGTGACCAGAGACGCCCGGCAACAGACGTTAGAGCGCCCGGAACTAAAAAAAAAAAAGATATATCGAACACAATGTGTCGTTGATTACACAACGTTGCCCAAATAATCAGTCTAGACATAAAAACAAATACTTAGTTAATTAATCACTCGGTTCCTTCCCGTTACACTTTGCACCATAGTCCATACACGACGTCGCCAGCTGGTCTACTTGTGGTACAGATAATGCTTACGTGACCGCTACAACGTAGAAGAAACACAAACACGATAATTATGAATTACCTAACTACTTAATAATGAACAGATTTTTGTATAAAGTTTAGTATTATTTTCAGAAACACATTGGAAAACTGTTGACATCTTGAGTAGGATAAGCTAGCTTTATAATATTGGCATAGATAAACGAATAGGTACCATACACTTACAAGTAGGTTACGGATGCCCCGTCCCATACGAATAAATTATTATTATTATTTATATTCTTGATCAAGCGACAGTTGAAAAACAACTGATGATGCCTGTATCCTACTGGTGCCTACGGATTTAAGTCTTGGAGTTTAAAATATCTTTGTCAAGTCTGTTCTTAAACTGGTTCACGTTTTGGGCTAAGATCACGTCCTCCGGCAGCTTATTCCACTCCCTGACAACCCGATTGCTTAAGAAGTGTTTATGGGTGTTGTTAGTTGATAAACCAGTGCACAGTTTCAGACCCTCAGTGGCCTCTGATATGGGCATTGTCCTTGCGTATGAAAATCCTGTCGAATTCCTCAATCGCAACAAGTGGCTCCCAATTCGCCGTCGCAGGGACACTCGGATATTATGTCTCCTTTTTAATATCCTGCATAATCCCACCTATCCTTTCTACCTGTGGAAGCGCTTCTCATATATGAACGCACCCGATACCCTGTGTAGGTCCCACCTCAAATACCGCCCTTTATTATCCCTCCCACAAAACTGATTTTTATTCCTATTCCTTTTCCGTGCATGCGGTCAGGCTGTGGAACTCACTCCCCCCGGACATACAAAGCTGTAGAACTCTTACTCTATTTCAAAAGAAAGTAAAAGCACACTACCTCTCCTCTTTATCTTAATTATATATTATTATATTGTACCGAACGATCTCCGGGGGCAACGCACGATCTCCGGAGAGGCTACATGTCTCCTAGCCGGGACCCCTCCATGGGACATGAGGCGCAAGGAGGCGCTGGAGCGGGACCACAGGCCTGCGCCTCGAGAAATCGAGGACCAGCGGTCCCAACTCCGCCAGGATCTCATGGAGTCATGGAGGGTGCGACTTGAGCAACCCATGTGGGGTACCACCATCATCGCGGCGGTGAGACCGATCATGGACGACTGGCTGCAGAGGCAGCATGGTGACCTCACGTATCGTGGGACGCAGATCGTTACCGGGCATGGATGCTTCGGTAGCTAACTGTGTCGCATCCATCGTGAGGTCACACACCGGTGTCAACACAGCGAGGTTTCCGGCGACGACACCGCACTCCACACGTTGGTGAAGTGCTCAGCGTGGGCGAGTCAGCGCCAGGACCTCGTAGTGGGTCTGGGCGTGGATACCCTCTCGCTGGAGACCATGCGTCCATGCCATGGTCTCCAGCGGGAGTAGTTGGAACGCGGCCGTGTTCTGCGAGCAAGTCATGCTCGCGAAGGAGGCGGCCGAGAGGTAGAGGGAGCGTACCCTTCCCCGCCGAGTTCCGTAGTCAGCGGCGAGGGCGCCGCAGACTCATCTACGCCCAAGACCAAGTGACCCAGGATGTACCACCAAGATGGGTGTATTCGCATTTCATGGGAGACGTCATACATACATATTTTTGGACATTCTCACACAACGTCATCTAGCCCAAACTAAGCTAAATTAAATAAATCTAACTACTTTGCAATATTCCGCCACATGCAAATTACCCAACTCTCGTATTTATTCATGCACAAGTCCGCCCTCCAAACCCACTTAGGCCGAAAGAATAGAGAAATAATTTTGAAAATAGAATAAATATGAGAGTTGTGTTATCGTGCAAAAAATAATAAAAACCTCGACACGTGTTTCGCCCCCAACCAGGGGCATCATCAGGAGATGTCGATGGCTCGGCGCACGGCGACCGAATGAGCCACAACTCGTAAACCGCACCTATTTATATCCTAGGTTTTTTATTTCTACCCACAACCATAATACCAAATTATTTTATGTCTACCCACCACCGTTGTTTGAATGACGTATACCTACCCGCAGCAAAGGGGAAGAGGCGAAATTAAGTTGATCATTTAAAATATTAGGGTTCAAGCGTCTATGTTTGTAGATTTCTAATTGTTCCAAAACCGAAAGCCTCAGTCCTTTGTTGCAGGTGTGCAGAACGTCATAAGTGTGAGGATTAGGTAGGGAGTGACCGGAATCCAACAAATGTTTTGCGAAATGAGACCGTTCTGGGCGATTGTTTCTAAAAGCTGATATATGTTCTTTATACCGCGTCGCGAAGCTACGGCCGGTTTGGCCAACATAAACACCCTCACAATCCCCACACTTAAGCCTATACACACCAGACTTCCTGTCATCCCCAATTTTCTCCTTAACATTGCAAATGTTTCTCCGGATAGTGTTGTCCGTTCTAAACGCGACATGAATATTATTTTTACGTAAAATTTTGGCAACTTTATCAGATATCGGACCTAAATAAGTTAGACTAGCTCTATACCGATGGACGTCACGATCCGGGGGAACAGCATATAGTTTGGGGGATATAGATTGGGGATGACAGGAAGTCTGGTGTGTATAGGCTTAAGTGTGGGGATTGTGAGGGTGTTTATATTGGCCAAACCGGCCGTAGCTTCGCGACGCGGTATAAAGAACATATATCAGCTTTTAGAAACAATCGCCCAGAACGGTCTCATTTCGCAAAACATTTGTTGGATTCCGGTCACTCCCTACCTAATCCTCACACTTATGACGTTCTGCACACCTGCAACAAAGGACTGAGGCTTTCGGTTTTGGAACAATTAGAAATCTACAAACATAGACGCTTGAACCCTAATATTTTAAATGATCAACTTAATTTCGCCTCTTCCCCTTTGCTGCGGGTAGGTATACGTCATTCAAACAACGGTGGTGGGTAGACATAAAATAATTTGGTATTATGGTTGTGGGTAGAAATAAAAAACCTAGGATATAAATAGGTGCGGTTTACGAGTTGTGGCTCATTCGGTCGCCGTGCGCCGAGCCATCGACATCTCCTGATGATGCCCCTGGTTGGGGGCGAAACACGTGTCGAGGTTTTTATTATTTTTTGCACGATAACACAACTCTCATATTTATTCTATTTTCAAAATTATTTCTCTATTCTTTCGGCCTAAGTGGGTTTGGAGGGCGGACTTGTGCATGAATAAATACGAGAGTTGGGTAATTTGCATGTGGCGGAATATTGCAAAGTAGTTAGATTTATTTAATTTAACTATGGACTTCCGAAAAGTAACGCCTGATAGTATTAACTTTACCAAACTAAGCTAATATAAGCTTGTGCTATGGGATCTAGACGACTGATAAACATACGTATATAGTTCTAAATACATACATATTATACATACGAGTAGAAGCCACCCAAACTCCGAAACAAATATTTGTCGATCACACAATATTTGATTCGACCCGGAATCAAACCTGGGACCTCAGGGGCGGCAATCGCATACTCATGCTGCGCCACCGAGGCAGCTGAACGAGTCATGTCAGCAGTGGACTGCACTGCTTCTACTTGTTCATTGAATACTCTGAATCACTAATTATAATGTACCTAAGCGGGTACAGCCAATGAACGTCGCTGGGTACAGCCAGTTCAGATTAAAATCTATAAAATATACCCTGTGGAACTTACGTAGGTAAGATTAACGTTTGTTTATATGCTTACAAAGGTGGAAAACAA
>OY748297.1:18980434-19000609 GCA_963556515.1 Nudaria mundana | reverse complement strand
TCATGAAATACTTACCTCTTACGCTACGATGCAATTCATAAAATCACAAAAAGGGAAAGACTGTTTACTAAATAATGGGTATAAATACAATTTAATAAAATTAAATAATAATAATACATCGTTATGGAGATGTGCTAATAGGAATTTGTGTAGTGCAACTATAACTTTAGATAGTACGAGAACCAAGATTTTACGAAATGGGTGTCCATGTGTGTTTACCTGATGTTTCCAATAATACTATTTTACAGTTGAAAAATATTTGTAAAAAAGAAGTCTGCAACAATTTTGATTCGATTCAGCAAATTTATGAAGACAATGTGGAGAAAATAATTAAGAAACATAAAAATGTCATATCTGATATACCAACATTTCAAAGTATTAAAAGTACACTATACAAGTGTCGTAAAGATTTTTTAGAGAGTGACGTTTTGCAATACAAACACTTGGAAGACGTAAAGGTGCCAAATGCTTTTTCCAAAAATTTTTTTGTAGCCGATGATGGAGATTCGGAAAGAATTTTAATATTTTCGTCCATTACATCCAGACAATCAAAAAAGTTGCGAAAAGCAATAAAATGTACTTTGGTGATGGCACGTTTTACAGTGTACCCAGACCATTCTATCAGATATTTACAGTACACCTTGATTATTTCTCAAATTTGAAGACTGTAAATGTTATACCAATAGTATACGGCCTACTGCCCAATAAAACCGAAGAAACCTACTTTAGGTTTTTTAACTTAATAAAAGAAAAATTGGATATTAACATTACACAATATGTATGTGACTATGAACAAGCTCAAATAAATGCTGTCCTTCGTGTATTTCCTGGTGTAAATTTAACAGGTTGTTATCAGCACTTCAATAAGGCGTCTTTAAGCAAGCGAAGGCCTTAAAATTACAAACTACAAAAGAAGGTAGAACCGTATCAAGATTAAGTACTGTGGTCCACTGCCCCATACACGAGACTAAGAAGGATTTAAGAGTCGGATTAATTTTATACAACTCTAAAATCCTCCCCAGCCATGAATGAGGCACCGAATCATACGCCTTCTTATAGTAAATCCAGGCAGTAGAGAGGGCGCCCCTACTCCGCTTAACCTGTTGACTAATGGCCATGTCAATAAGGAGTAGCTCCTTAGTACCACGTGACCCAACCCTACATCCATTCTGAGCACTATGTAAGATGTTATTTAACATTATATGAGAATTTATTTTAGTTCTCAGAATAGATGTAAGGAGCTTGTAGATGGTAGGTAAGCAAGTAATAGGTCTATAATTTTTAGGTTCCGTGGTACTACCTGATTTATGGAGCAGGAAGGTGATGCCAGTAGTCATAAAAGCGGGTAAGGAACCAGACTCGAGGGCTTCTTGATACTGTGTTGCCAAGCGTTCATGCGAGCTCTGAACCCACTTTATCCAAAAGTTGTGCAATCCATCCGGCCCAGGACTTTTCCAGTTCGGGGCCGTACGAATTGCACAACTAACGTCTTCGGAGTCTATGGTAATAGACTCCATGGGTTCGATGGTATTGCATTCACGCTCGACGACACGGATCCAGTCGCCCTCCGAATGTTCGACGGGCACCGACCATATGTCACGCCAAAATTGATTCATGGCGCGAGCATCGGACAGTTGTCCGTCGTTCAAACGTTGTCCAGTTCCCTCCTACTGTCGGTACACCTTCCTTTGGTCACTTTGGAAGATACGATTCTGCCAGTATTTGTCTACACGCTCTCTATAGCGACGAATACGTCTCGCCCATGCATATACTTTCTGCTTTAGAAAGTCAATACGTTCCGTGACATTAGCTAAGTATTGCTGGGAGCTAATACCGGTCCCAGCGAATGCCTGAGTCACGAAACGCATGACCCGGGGACGATTATTTCCCCGGCTAAAACAGATAAGCTTCGCAATGAGAGTCCTAAATGTGCCGATACGTCGCTCGATTCTTGCAGGCCATACGGGCACACCATCCGATCGTGGTGCACGGTCAAATTCAGGGAATTTAACGCGTGCAACACGACAAGCGGTAATAGCTCCACAGTAAAGAATCGAGTGGGTATCTAGCAAATCATTGCTAGTCCGTAAGTACGGATCTAGCAACGCATTCAGGGCTCCCATCAAAGCCAGATTTCGTCTATGCATGGGTAAGCGTGGTAGCCGTGGCCTAGAGTTAGGTGCAAACCTATACTGAGAGATCACATCTTCCAAAGTACTGTAATTGCTCGCTTACCTGGATGGATATATCACTCGTGTCATCTCCCGCGTCGAGCACGGTCTCAATTAAAGTGGCACTAGTTGCAACTGTGTGTGTAGCAGATGACGGTGCACTCGTTGATGCTGGAGCTGGTCGAGTCGATAACACTTCCAGGCGAAGTCGATCAAGCACAGGTTGATCCAACAACTTGCATCGTTGGATAGCCCGCACTTGATCCGATAGTCGTTGTACGGCAATGGTTATTGTTGGTTCAAGAGCCTGAAACAAAGGGAGCATCCTTGAACGGTACGCAGTCAGGTTGGTTTCCCCATCTGTAGGCTCATAATATGCCTAATAGCAGTATATCGCATGACGTTTTCATTGATGGATGAAGTCCATCGCATGCGGTGCACAATACCACCGGTAGTGGGCAAACTGCTCGGCGGCCGGCCTCTACCTCGCCGACGTACAGGTGTTGGCGACGTCGGCGGGGAAAAATACTCATCACTTGACGATGAGCTCGACGCCTCAGCAAGCACTTGTGTCGCAGGTGTGCGGTCCGACGCTTGCGAGGCGGAGCTAAGTGATGAGTCCGGGGGTGTTGGCTGTGCATTCTTAGTCCTGGCTCTTGTTAACATGTTTATTTATCCATTTTCATCATTCATCCTGTTTATTTTTTCGTACATAATTATTGATTTTTGATGGTTGACGTTTGTCAAAGCTTCGTTTCATATTTGTGGACTTTGTTATTCTTGTGATTCTTGAAATAAATTATGGAATATAATATATATTAACTTTTTGGTAATATTATTTTGAATTCTGTATGAATTTTATGAATTGAGGCAAGATATTTTAGATAAAAATATTAATAAATTTTATAGATGAAAATGAAGTATGTACAGATGTCCAGAGTTGCCAGTTATTATTATTATTATTTCCTTTATTAAACTTTTTACATAATAATTATAGTTTTAAATAAACTTATAAAAAAACTTATTATTATTCTCTTTATTAAAACATTACACATATTGATTACATTTTTAAATAGATTTATAAAAAAATACATTTAAAAATACAAAAATCAGTAACCCACCGGTATCGAGTACAGGGACCAAGCTACCGGTGGTTAGGGCTCCAGAGACAGGAACTTCCGCACAATACGGGCCGTGTTCAACAGAACCGCCTTCTGCATTAAGCCCTTGACCCAGCTGCCTAACGCGAGCCTCTGTAGGTGGAGGTCGAGACTCTTGGCTATTAGGCCATGTGCAGATACGACTATTGGAACAATAATCGCCGAATCCACATCTCACATGTCGATAATCTCGTGGGGAAGGTCCAAATATTTAATTTGTTTATATTTTTCTGCTTTCACGAGATTCTCGTCATGTATGATATCGAGAATCTCGTGAAAGCGGTATGTATGATATCGACAATTACTGCAAGGCGCTTTAATCGATCCATTATCACTATATCAGGTCTGTTAGCTATAACAGTCCTATCAGTGATAATAGATCGATCCCAATACAATGTGACACGACTGTTTTCAAGAACTGGGTCGGGCACATACTTGTAATAAGGTACCTCCAAGTCGACAAGGTTATACATTAGAGCAAGCTGCTGGTGGATAATCCTGGCTACTTGGTTGTGTCTGTGCAAATACTCACCATTCGCAAGACGAGAACAACCAGAGATAATATGCCTTTATTATTATTAAGGTGGATTTAAACCAAACGAACAAAGAGCTAGAGCTAGAACTAGAGCATTCTTTAGTGTAAACGAATGCTCCTTTTCAGTATTTACATCAAAATATCGACGAGCAAGAATGAGAACCGAGAACCTAGAAAGAGTGGGGATAGAATGAGCATTCGCTTGATGTAAATCCCTCTAGAATGCACAGTTAGTCTAGTAGATTTGCAATTTCCTGCCAAGCATCTTGTTTCAGAGTTGTATTTTTATAGTATTTAAAAGTCGGATCCCACAAACATCTGAAATTTTGGTAGGCTTCTATCATTAAAAGACATTTTTCTTGAGACCAATCCATAACTAAATCTAATTATAGTATGTATTGTATGAATTGGATTCGCAAGAACACTAGAACGCTTTGAAGAGACCGCTCCGGGAAGCGAGCACGTCCGAACACGCAAGAACGTTCTAAGCAACTGTTCGCAAGCTCTAACGCCGTTTACATCAAGCGAAGCGAGCATTCTTAGAATATTCCAAGAACGCAATAGAACAACGAAAGAATGCTCTAAGTTTGTTTACATTATATGGCATAGGCATATATTCATGGGACGTGATTTCTATCAGGAAATTAAATTGTATAAATAATATTGTAATTATTAAGAATCACGTTTGCTGCCATAACATAGAAATCGTCAGTCAGAGATAAAGCAAAGACTGACGATTCCCCACTCTTTAAATACTTGTAAATATATAAGCGGTAGCATTAAGAATGTAATCATGATTCAGTATTCATTATTCATTATTCATGAATCAATAAACAAGTTAATCCGATCGTGGTATCTCTATACAGCCCGCAATATTGGTGACCCCGACGATCTTACTGAACTACGGGCCTGGTCATTCGCGGATAGCACATTCCAGTTGGCTTCCCACAAGCGGGTCTCACCAGTTGGAATTTCAAGAGGCTGACAAACCCGAAACCGACCGCGACACGGCACCAACAATCGCTGGCACGCCTGCCATAAATCCAGGCACATCATCTGAGCAAACCAGCGACAGCCAAGTGGTGGCTGCAATTACAATTGCGGAGCGCATACCACAATTTTGGACGGATTCACCACGCCTTTGGTTCGCCCAATATGAGGCCATCATAGCCTCTCAAAAGCAAGGTGACGAGTACAAATATAACAATGTCATCGCAAAACTCCCAAAGGAAGTCATACATCAGGTTAGCGACATCCTTACAAGCCCGCCAGATGCCGACAAATACGCCACAATCAAAGACCGGCTGATAGGTTGCTACGAGGAAAGCGAACACAGACGCTTCCACAAGCTACTTTCGGAGATGGACTTAGGCGACTCGACCCCATCCCAATTATTAAGAAAGATGAAGGAAGCTAGTAGCGGAAAAATGAATGATGACACCATACGACTACTATGGTTCAGACAACTTCCCGCCGCAGTCACCTCCATTAGTCTCCGAAAACCTAGAATTGGCGAAATTATGCGAGATGGCAGATAGAATATACGAAAATATGCGATACACAACAAACCACTCGTCACAAGAATCTGCAAACGTAAGCTTGATAACAACGCTCACGTCACAAATAGCAGCGATGCGTATTGAAATAAACGAGCTACGTATGAATAATCGCCGACCTTTGCAACGCAGCACATTCCGCGCAAGGCCGCGCCCACGATCACGGTCACGAACTAGGCTATGTTATTATCACGCCCGATTCAAAACAAAAGCGTATAAATGCGAACAGCCGTGCGCATGGAAAAATGAACCCAACCAAAAATCGGGAAACTAAAATTAGCGCAGAATGAGACGGGACTCTGTGCTATATACCCCTCAAACCGTCTGACTATTACCGACTCTAACAGTGGTTATAGATTTTTAATAGACACAGGGGCAAACATATCGGTTTTACAAAGCGCACAGATCAAGAAACCCGCAAGCAAGTACAAATTATATGCCGCAAATGGGTCTGAAATTGCAACTTACGGTGAACACACCTTAACATTAGACCTCGGTCTTCGCAGATCATTCACGTGGACATTCATAATAGCTGATGTTAAAATGCCAATAATAGGAGCGGACTTCTTAGAGCACCACAAATTACTAGTGGATCTGCACGGAAAGAGGTTGATCGATGAGGAAACGAAATTATCGACACCCGCCAAAAGCACCAGATCAAAATTACCTTCCGTGAGATCAATCGATGCTAACTTACCAGGACCTGTTAGAAAAATACGAAAGTATTACCAGAATAACTTCATTTAAGAAACGTCCAGAACATGGAATACAGCATCACATCATAACAAAAGGTCCTCCTGTATACACACGTGCGCGCCCATTACCGCCCGAGAAATATAAAGCAGCAAAAAAGGAGTTTCAAGAGCTAATAAACCTTGGAATATGCGAGCCATCAAATAGTCCGTGGGCATCTCCTCTACACATGGTAAAGAAGAAGAATGGAGAGTGGAGACCGTGCGGGGATTACCGCGCGTTAAACAAAATAACTGTCCCCGACAGATACCCATTACCGCGACTATTAGACTTTACATACGTCGCAAGTGAAAAAACAATATTCAGTAAAATGGACATAGAAAAGGCATTTAACCAAATTGAGGTGGCGGAACCGGAAAAGACCGCCATTATTACCCCTATGAGGTTGTTCCACTGGAAAAAAATGTCCTATGAACTCCGAAATTCCAGCCAAACATTTCAAAGGTTCATGGACTCCCTATTCCGAGATCTGGACTATATATACGTCTTTGTCGACGATATACTAATCGCCAGCCATAGTATCGAAGAACATACGCGCATCTAGAGGAAGTATTCGGCCGGTTACACAAGAACGGGATATCAATCAACGCAAACAAGTGCGAATTCGTAAAGACAGAACTAGATTTCCTAGGTTATCATATAACGAGCCAAGGAATGACTTCGACGTCAGAAAAAATTCAAGCAATCAACGAATACCCTAAACCAAAGGTAATAAAGGAGCTACGTCGATTTTTGGGAATGATTAACTTCTACAGAAATAACATTCCTCACTCTGCAAGACACCAAGCTCCGCTCAACAAATACCTAAAAAACTCCAAAAAGAACGACAACACTCCAATCGAATGGAATACGGAAGCTAACCAAGCATTCGAAGCCTGTAAACGGGACATAAGAGACGTCACGACCCTACCGTTCCCGGAAACGGACGCACCACTAGCCATCATGACGGATGCTAGTTTGAAATGTGTTGGCGCAGTCCTTCAACAACAGGTCTGAAGCCCGTATCGTTCTTCTCCAAAGGGTTAAGTGAAGCACAAACAAAATACTCCACGTACGATCGCGAGCTACTCGGCATATAGGTACATGGCTACAAAGCATTTTAGAAGATTAATAGAAGGTCGTAATTTTACTATATACACGGACCACAAACCACTGACACGCATTCGACAAGAAGGCATCAGTGGATGAGTCCCCTAGAAGAATAAGATACCTAGAATATATTGCACAATTTACCACAGACATAAGGCACATCACAGGCAGCAATAACGTGGTGGCCGATGCACTATCACGAGTAATTGAAACTATATATCTCCCTCAAATCCTCGACTGGCAGGAAGTAAGAAAAAATCAAGACAGTGACCCGGAGTTAGCAAAACTGAAACAAAACAGGTCACTAACAATGGCACTGGTA
Organism: Nudaria mundana; assembly: GCA_963556515.1. Lineage (NCBI taxonomy): Eukaryota > Metazoa > Arthropoda > Insecta > Lepidoptera > Erebidae > Nudaria > Nudaria mundana. Next base: position 18,993,023 of record OY748297.1, on the reverse strand, counting down.
CCAGTACAAAACAGTAATGTCAAAATTTATTGTGATATATCTACCGGTACAACAAGGCCATACCTACCATACCAGTTCAGAAAAACAATTTTTGATAGTTTTCACAATATGAGTCACCCGGGGAAAAATACAACGAAAAAGCTAATAACATCACAATACGTCTGGACAAACATGCACAAAGACATATACGAAATGTGTAAAACATGTCTACAGTGCCAGCAATCAAAGGTTCATCGTCACACAGTATCACCCCTGGAAAAATTCATGCCAGCAGAACGATTTAGCCACATTCACATAGATATTGTGGGTCCCCTATCGACATCACAAAACAAAAGGTACATCGTAACTATGATCGACCGTTGTACGTCGTGGCCAGAAGCATTTCCAATCTCGGACATTACAGCCGAAACAATAGCGAAAACCCTATACGAAGGCTGGATCACACGTTTCGGATGTCCCAATTATATCACAACGGATCAAGGACGACAATTCGAGTCTGAGCTATTTAGAAGCCTAGCTAAATTCCTGGGAATTAAAAAAATCCGTACTACGTCATATCACCCTCAGGCAAACTCCAAAGTAGAAAGACTGCACAGAACAATGAAAGCAGCTTTGATGGCAAGAGGAAATACCGTAAACTGGACACAAGATTTACCATCGGTATTATTCGGGCTGCGTACCAGTATTCGCCAAGACACTGGATACTCAGCAGCCGAACTGGTCTACGGAACAACAATAAAATTACCAGCAGCATATTTTGGAGACAGTTCTAAAAGCACTACGTATTCGGAACTCGTAGAGAAAATTAAAGAGAACATCGCACACATGACGTCAATACCACAAAGGCAGAGCTCAAAAACAAACACATTCGTCCATCCACGATTAGCTACGTCCATCACTAACGCCACCGTATGACGGACCTTTCCTAGTCATCAAACGTGATGATAAGGTATTCACAATCAAGCGAAATGGTAAAGAAACGAACGTGTCAATAGACAGATTGAAACCAGCATTCATAATAAACGAAGACGAGAAAAAACACGAATATCAATCCATCGATAATTCAGCAGAAAAGATGCAAAACACGAAGATGACACGTTCAGGACGAATATCACGCCCCACCGTCCGTTTCAATATAAACCACATCAGAATATAAACAAACAAAAGAAAACAAACGCTACGCGACAACCTTCAAACGCAGACAGAAGTATGTGCAACTCAGCAAATTCGAAAACACGACGCAGCATAACAAACGTCAGCAAAATGTTCTACGGCTAAGTTCAAGAACAAGCACCGCACACTCCGCAGCACAGCATACATTTCAGCACAATAATTTTAGTAAAAATTCATTTAAGAGGGGAGTATTATGGCATAGGCATATATTCATGGGACGTGATTTCTATCAGGAAATTAAATTGTATAAATAATATTGTAATTATTAAGAATCACGTTTGCTGCCATAACATAGAAATCGTCAGTCAGAGATAAAGCAAAGACTGACGATTCCCCACTCTTTAAATACTTGTAAATATATAAGCGGTAGCATTAAGAATGTAATCATGATTCAGTATTCATTATTCATTATTCATGAATCAATAAACAAGTTAATCCGATCGTGGTATCTCTATACAGCCCGCAATACATTAGAAGAATTTAATAGAGTGGGGATAGAATGAGCGTTCGCTCGTCTGATGTAAATCGACCTTTACATATTATTAGGGAATATAATGAATACAGTTCTTTAGGTACTGATTAGGTGCAGCGCAGACGGCACACTTTTTGTGTGATCGACAAAATGTCTGCATGGCGCGCAAAAAGTCAGTCGCGGATTTTTCACAAACTCAACGCACACCACGCACATCTTCGATCATTCTGTCGGCAGAACTGTAGGGACGTAGACGCTATGGAAATCGTGCAGAGATCGCGAAGTGTTACTTTTTACTTGAAGTACAGAAAAAGAAGAAGAAATAGAGAAATTTGGGCAATAGATCGCGTACGCTACGTCCACCCCTAACGTATGCAGATTGCCGACTAAAGTGTGCGCCGTCTGCGTTAGCGCGCGTTGAAGCCAACGTTCAATTATTTTCGCACACTTTTTGTGCGGCGCGGCGCGTCACGGTCTGTCCGAAACACGGATTTTGTGTGCGCTGGACTTTTTGCGCGTCGTGTATGTTACTGCATATAATTGCATAGGTTCTATGTTCACAGACTGAAAAGTGCGTCACGGATAGTCTTTCGTCTGCGCTGCACCAAGCATATAGCCCATACTGCCACCCACACCGTCAGAGAAAACCATTACATTATACTAGGAGGCTTAATGTTACCGGAAGGATCGGATGTTGCTTCCAGAATGCTGTCACAAGCAGAGAGAGCGGTACGGAGTCATTGATAGTGTATTGGGTATTCTGTTTCTGACCTGTCACCTGAGGTGTAGGTACTGCTTAATTAACTAATTTACCGATTATTATTATTCCGGCGATCAATCTCGGAGATTGTCAAGATACCAGTTGCCTGAGCGTATCGTAACGGGAGAAGGGCCTAAGTCCGCTTCGTTCGCCTTAGTTCCATTTGCTCAGTTCCATGATGGTAACTACGCTACTACAATTTTTTTTTTCGCATTAGTGGTAATTTATACGTCATAATGAAATGATGGAACTACTGCGAATACTCAAATTAGAATTCTCAATTGTACCATTATGTAAATTATCGATGGAATGGTAAAAAGCAGCATTCAACTTCAAAAACCCATCCCAACCAAGTCTCGTAAAAATATTTCCGTGCGATGGGCAATGACGCAATGGCGCAATGACGACTAGTGGTGGTTAATATAGCATATAGCATCATGCTATTTATATATAGCATTTAGCAAATGCTATAATTGTTTTCTAATATTGCTAAATGCTATCTGCGATATCGTATGATGGACCGTCAAAGTTGCCGCGCGACGCCAGCCAATCGCGTGCGAATTTCATTTAGCATTGTTGTTGTATTTTAGCAAATTAGCATTTAGCATCTGGGAACGATGGGATCGCGCCACTCACTTTAGTCGTCGCATGCTCGCGATTGTTATCGGTCAAATGGCGTTTTATTGTTTTACGCACCGCGTACGGTGAATTCTCGGACTCGGACGGCTCCCGTAATAAACAGTATTTTGATTTCTGTATACCTATACAAGATGAATTTTTAAATACGCCTAAAATTTCTTTACATACTATCATATTTTATTTTATACAAGTGGTCCCGGCGAACTTCGTATCGCCTGAAATTTTGCTTATGAACCTTCCCGGACCTCCACGAATATTTTAAGACCCAAATCGGTCCAGCCGTTCACGCGTGATGTCGTGACCAAGGGAAATAGGGATTCATTTTTTATATATAGAGATTAGTTAATAAATTAATCAATTATAGACAGTCCTAAGCCTGAAAAGTATGAAGGAAAATTCATTGTGCAAATGTGCTCCATATTGTATTAAATGCATAAACCCGATGTATAGCGAAGCGAGTGAAGCTCAATCTTAGGCGAATCATGTGTTTCGTTTGTCCGGATACTCCACATAAACGCCTGAACCGACCTCCTTCAACTTACCTACCACAGTAATAACACTTTGCGGCTAATTTCCGGTTCGATGACCGTGGCCTGCAGCCCCATCGCCAACTGTGGCCACACTATGCCTGATATTGTTATCAGGCAATGTGATTTACGGGCAGTGCTGCAGTCACTCGACACGCGGAAAGCCAGTGGCCCTGACGGCATTCCGGCGGTGGTGCTACAAAAATGTGCTGCTGAGTTGTCTCCAGTATTAACGCGTCTGTACCGCATGTCATACTCTACAGGCCTCGTGCCGGAGGTCTGGAAAGAGGCAAACGTACAACCGATCCCCAAGAAATGGGATCGATCCGATCCAGGCAACTATCGACCCATAGCTGTCACCTCAGTCATTTTCAAGGTGCTCGAGCTCCTTATCAATAAGCAGCTCATGCGATACCTGGAGGATCACTTGCTAATCAATGATCGGCAATATGGCTTCAGGCCAAAACGATCAACGGGTGTCCTCCTGGCATTCGTCACGCATGTATGGGGTGAGGCTATGGAAACGTTCGGGGAGTCCTTGGGTATTAGCCTGGACATCGCCAAAGCTTTCGATAGGGTTTGGCATGCTTCGCTCCTTTCCAAGCTTCCGGCATATGGTCTACCTCCTCAACTGTGCAGCTGGATTGCCAGTTTTTTAAACGAGCGCCGAGTGCGGGTCCTCTGCGATGGCCAGGCTTCTCACTTCTTGCAAGTGAATGCCGGGGTACCGCAGGGGTCCGTACTGTCACCAACTCTCTTTCTTCTGCATATCAATGATATGCTTTCCCTCTGGAACATTCATTGCTATGCACAGCCCGGCGGCGATGCCGGCGGCTTCTTTGTGCGGCAAGCCGCCGGCAATGTGTGTAGCAGCCTTAAGGAAGAATTTTTTTTTTCGCCGGGCTAAATGCTTGGAAGGGAAGATGGCAAAAGTGCATTGAACTTGAAGGTTGAAAAATAAAAATATATTTCATTTATTATATGATTACTTTTCAATCCACCCTTGTATCTATTGTACATTTTGCGTTTTGCACATTTTGCATATTGAACATTTTGAGTTTTGCACATTTTGCGTTCTGAACATTTTGCATATTGAATATTTTGATTGTAGTGCTCATTTTGCTTTTTGGTCATTATGCTCTGAAGCGAAACGATGTTCGCCCGCCTAGCTCGCTCGCCCGCCCGCTGGCGGTGTGGCCTGCACTTTATATGTCATGATACTGTGGAAGTAGCTGAAGTAGACAAGACGCGCTGTTTTAATGTCTGTAAGTTGTCAGATCTTTTTGACAGACACCCCGTAACGCCACCTAGTTTAAAATAATTCAACTTACACGACAGGCCCGGTTATTATGTTCCTGATAGACTCCCAGTGGTATGGGACGTGATTCCTCGGAAACTACTGCACCGATTTAAAAAAATTACTTCACCTATGTATTAAGTTACATTATTAAAAAGTAACATACTTCACGCTACAATTGATATAGAAGCGGAGCAGCATTGCGTGTGAAATATAACTCGTTCGACATTTTGTAACCGTAAGCATAACTTCCCTTGATTTTACATCTATCCCGTGCTATAAAGTATTTATAACACAGCCGGTGATCACAAGAGGTATCTGTTTAAAAATAATGTGGGATATGTGATAATGAAGATGCCATTTTCTTCTGTATTCTGCTTCCTTGGTGAACTTGCAGTATAATGCTCCAACTATTCTGCCATGCAGGTATCTTGTTTCCAATCCCCACATATGTCTAAGCCTTATACTAACCAAGGTTTTAAATAAGCTCCATACCAAATGTCATCAAAATCGGTCCAGTCGTTTTTACATGATGACAGCACAAACATGAACAAAAACAAAATCATGGTACAGTACAATTCACGTAAGAAGAACTGTTATGTAATGAATGAAGCTAAATAATATAATTATCCCTCCCTACCTATAAGATCCCTTATAATAGGTAACTACTAGTAATTTTCTCTTGTAATTGGCGTCTCTTTTTTAAAAATTAAGTACATACTTACCTATGATAAAAAAAAATAGAAAGATGTAATTCTGACCTTTTGAAACTTGAATATTGAATATATAGATACCAACTACTCTATACAGATTGCAACATTGTTATGGGTCAGTGAGGGAAAGTGTGAAACTATAAGACTTACCAAGATCTGTCCTTATGTAAAATCGATATTTTAGTAAAAATAAAAACTGCATTTAAATAAAAAAAAAATGTACTCCGCTTGGGAATCGAACCAGGCCTTTTTGAAAAAAAAAACACTTTTTATTTAGATATCGATTGTGAAGCTATTCAGTAGTAAAAGTTACTATGAAACATGTCTATCTTTTAGTTTATTTTAATAGGTGTTCGACAGTACATAGTTGAACTCGTTACTGTGCGTAAAATTGTAAAAAGCAAAGTTATTTTTCGAACAGGATGGAGCACCCTGTCACATGCACCCCTAAGTTTACAATCGTCACCTAGCTGTAGCATAATACCTGTTTAAAATTAATAAAACTATTTATCCCGGCGAACATTGTATCGCCTCAAATACCATAACAAATTAGAAAGTTGCGCACTAGAGGTGCGCACCAAAAACGTGACACGATTTTCGTTACTTGTTAGTAGGTTTTACCCCTCGGATTTTTCTCATACCGGGCGCCTTATATATGAAAATCGATTCTTAAGGAGTAAACTCCAATAAAAAAAATATATTTTGGAATCTGTATGCAGTTTTTATTTTTAATAAAATCGGTGACATGGTCCCTAAGAACAGATCTTCTTAAGTCTTATAGTTTCAGACTTTCCCCAACTGACCTATGTCAATGTTACACCGTGTATAATCTGTGTCTATACTTACCTACACTACTTGCAGTATATTGCTGGATGGTATTGGAAGGCGCATAAGTGCATACCCAGGTTGTTCCAAGGCAACCCAAGATAAGAGAACACTCATGTAATAGTTTTGACAACGGTTTATTTGCCTACAACTTACCGTATATCCTGTTTTCAATCATATTCGAGACGGTCCTCAATAATAACTTACAAATAAACACATTACCCAAATAAACCTATTTAATAACGTTTATATAGAAAATTCAGGTGGTATTATTAAAAACACCAGTGGTTACAGTGCATCAATATATATCGTTATTTAATCTTTCATGTACAAGCAAATTTTATTAATACATGTTTTTATATTCCAACTCTGTTCAGAGCTAACCAATCATCAAAATCATATTTCGCATTATGCCATAATGTAGTGTAAAATATGTATAATAGACGGCGGCGAGTCCCGAGGTCCGGGTCCACGGGTCCATGGGTCCATGGGTCCCGGGTCCCGCGGCAAGGCAACTCAAAACACTCAGCGGCACTTCGGAATCACATTCCAAGCTACCTATTCATTACATTCGTTACGCGTATATCTATATCAGATGAAGGCGACGCCCACTATAACATAACTATAATTCGTCTAAACGTCGCGTCGCGTCGCGTCGCATCACGTCGCATCACGTCGCATCACGTCGCATCAGCGAGCGCAGTAACAAATAAAACTACATCCGACTCCCCTCACGAGTTTCATTCGAATCGTTTAATGCTCACTTCAGTCGATCGTACAGTATAAGTAGGTGTTGTCGATAGGACATCTTCTCTATAATGTATATAGTTAATCTGTATAATATAATTGTTTCTCACTAATATCTACACCGTTTCCAAGGGTTACAATTATATATAAACCTCGTCGGCTCGGCCGAGGACGTCTAGTGCGTCCATTTGCTCCAGGCCTGTGGGACAAACAAATTGTATACATTAGTCAACTTATCTACGACGTAGAAGGGCTCTTCCATGGGTGGCGCCCTCTATGTGTGAATGTCTTATATAATATTTCCACTCCACAAAATCACACGACTGAAGTAAAATTTCTTATGGTAAACAAATTGTGTGCTTGCACCTATTTTTCATGCCTCTATAGCTTACAGTAATATATACGAAATGTAATTGTAACAGTAAATACCAGTTTACTTCTAAAGTTAAAGCGTGCGTAAAGAAGTTTTACTTCAACAAGTGTTCTACATCTCAAATGTTACCTTCTGAAATGGCAACCTAAATTCTAACAGACAAGACCGATGTAACAATGACCGATGTACAATCTCAACAGTCTGATCATAAAATAACATAAGTTTAGTAGGTATGTTAGAGATACAGGTCGCGTCACGTAAATAGAACGCCGACCTTCAAGAGATTAATCGATCTATATAGAGGTTAGAAGGGCCCTGTGGCCGAGGCAGACACGCCGCTCATATAGTGACAACCTACAGACTCCAAATATGTCTTTCTATGCATGAGTAACGTTTGTACTCTGTCTCCGTCCCGAAACTAGCGAAAATTGCAAAATTTAAAACTACCAAAATATTAAGACATTTATCGATATCAATAAACGACCTTTTGGTAACCGTAATTAATTACTTATAGGCGTGTGTGAGTGCACATCGAGCACTGTGTTTGCGTTAGAGTGACCGGCAATAGCAAGCTCTCGATCGAAGTGTTTATGAGTGGGAGAAAATCGGCGACACGCGCCGTAGTACCAATTATAAACTATTTCCTTTCTAACCTCATTTCGTGTTCTGTGGGGCAAACAGAGCACTCCCCTGTCGGCCAGTGTCCTTCTCGCGTGGACGGTACAGTACCTGTTTGTCAGGTGTGTGGTGATGTGTCTGGTCCCAGTGCGGCAGCGGGTCGGGCGCGGGCGGCGCGGGCCCGCCCGGCAGGTAGTGCAGCGGCAGCGCGTGCATGAGCGACAGCGCCGCGGCCGTGGCGCCACCCGCGCTGCCCGCGCCGTACTCCAGGCCGTGGCTCACGGGCACGTGCCCGCCCACCGAGCCCATGCCGCTCACTCCCTACACACATACCGTATATTATTTGCTTCTATACTTTACTAGTGCGATGTCTTGCGCGGTGCTTCGCGCCGCATAGGTTTTAGCCTATAACTATTGACCCCTTAGGGCTAGGTCAAATTTTCGATTTTTTGGCTTGCCTCCTGATCGAGGCCTATCCATAGTGGGGGGGGTATTTTAAACGGGACCTCATCATTTACATTGGTCGATAACTCGGTCGTTACCCCCCACATATAGGAGCTCCTATCATGCAGGATAATGAATACTGTAATTCACCAGTCTAACTTGTACATGCTCTTTGAGACCAGCGTATTTTTCACCGGAAAACGGACTGTTGTTTTTACCAGTGGTGTATGGCTTATTAGGAATGTATTTACATGCACTGCACACAATATGGACCTACATGTTCATTTACTTGCCCTAATTTGAATAATATTTCATAAGAAAAGAAGTCCCATCTGGTTTCCAGATGGTTGAAGGGCGTTCTTCTACGGCTCCCTATAAATTGTAAACAACCCATGAAACACATAACGAGACAACCTCGTGACCGCTACATACCTGGAACCTGTCGTGCTCAGGTATGTGTGGGTGGTGCTGCACGTGCGAGTGCGCGTGCGGCCACTCGTCTCCACCGATCATCTTCCACGCGCGCTCGGTCCCGATCGGTCGCGGTTTGCGTTCTTCTTCTTCACCCCACCCGCCCACGACGCCCACGCCCACACCACGCTCTAGTAGAGACTGGAATTAAAATAAGTGTGAATATTAAGTATAATATATTATCCCCTCGAATCTCGCTGAACACTTCAACCGATCGCCATATCCAACCAATATCGCAAAAAATTTCAAAAATTTGTCAATTGGGTCACGAGTTATTTAATTTTTACAAGTAAAAACGAAACGAAATTTTACGAAAGTTGGCGGACATTCTGAAGTGTAGTAAGTTTCTGCAGAGAATTGCACCTTTATGACCATATGCGCTACATAAGGACGATCGAGAGGACCCATACATCAAATGCGTATACGTATGCGCTCGTCTACGTATACGTATGCGCTCGTCTACGTATACGTATGCGCTCGTCTACGTATACGTATGCGCTCGTCTACGTATACGTATGCGCTCGTCTACGTTGCATTAAACCTATGCAAAAGCTCGTGTAAAGCCGTACTGACACCTATCTTGACGTCCGTGCATAAACAATCGACTTACGGACTCTCGCGGATTCCGGAATCTGCCAATGAGAGTCGCGTTCGATAAAATATTTGAACGTAAACATATTCACAATTCTCAAAACGTTTGTCCCAAAAACCCTTGTTTCGAAAGCTCCCAAGATAAGTTATCATGATATAAAGCAGTAGTTCAAAGAATAATTACCTGGTAGTGTGGATGGGGCTGCGGCATGGGTTTAGGCGATTGGCTCATGGGTTGTTGCTGGTAAGACATCAGCAACGCGCTCAAGTTGCCTGCGTTGCTCGCGTTGCCGAACAACTGTGAACAGCAACACAGATATTGAAAATGACACATTCATTTAGTTACCAGTTTAAGTAGTGTGTGTGTGTTCATTACAGAAAGTTTTGGTTTTGGATGCGATTCGAACCCACAACTTTCGAGTTCAGTAGTTTAGCTTTAGACAGAGTTAGTTGTACCACCATATAAGTTGTCACATTATGTAGGACCAAAAACCTATCGGCCAATAGCCGCGGCCTCCCACACGTGCATTGCCGGGCGGTACGCACTGGAGAGGTCTCTGGGGCGCCGGCGGACTTTGGCCACCTGTGCGGTCTCTGTTGGACGGTTGGGTCAGGTGCTACCCCGCATCTTTGGGGTCAACTTTTATCCCGCGTCGGTGAGTGAAGGCGTGCGTGAGGTGAAACCTTAGAGCACGTAACCCTCCTGGTCTGCTTCTGTAAGGACGGCGGGTAGCCAGCCCGCCGTCCTCAGGCCCCAGAAGGAGAGGTAGGCCTAAGAAAAGATGGATGGAACGCGTGAAAGAGAATTATAACAAGGAAGTGATGACGTGTGGCTAAATGATTGTAATAAGGGCAGGTAGATGTTGACGTGTGCTTTACCTGAGCGTTATGCTTCTGCTGCATGAGTGGGTGCCGGTGCGCGAAGTCGGGCGCGCGCGGGTTGAGGCGCGAGCCGCCCTCCACGCCCGCGCCGCCCACGTAGCCCAGCCCCAGGGAACCGGCGCTCATGTTGCCTCCCATCGATACTTGTTGCTGCACACAAAACAACATTACCTATCAATACTTAGTACACGGTTGATGCGAAACTTTAACCATTCACGCAATACATATCACGAGAGCTCGTAATCTTACAATTTTTTGAACTAAGTATCTCTATTATTTCTGGAGTTGGTGCTTGACAAATGACCGACTCAGCCTGTGACCACAACCCGAAGTAACTCAGTCGAAACTACACAAAAAAAAATCTATGGCAAATAGTGCAAATATTGGACCCAACCTGCAATCGAACTAAAGCCTCTGACGTACAGTATGCGCAATTTAATTGGCCGGCCTGAAGTTGGCTCATCGTGACGTCCGCGTATGTATAGGACATATTTTCGCTATTCTAACTGAACAATGGTTATGTTATGTCGCAGCTCTACGCATAGTTACTCCCCCGCCCTCCCCGCTACCTGTCACCATTCGGTTCGAAAAATCTGCATCTGCGCAGCCTTACTGCGGCTATGTTCGGGCCGGCCAACTTAGAACGCGAGAATTGTAAAGACTACGATACCGAAGTAATAAATTTTTCGCGAAATAGTGCGTCTTACCAAACATAATGTTTAGCTTTCTAATATTATTACAGGTGTGCACTCACCATCATGTTGTGTCCGTTTCTGGAGTTATCTTGATAGATAGGTCCATTTCGTGATAGTCCGCTCAAGTCCATGGCATTCACGTTGTTGCCTGAAAGTTAACATTTACTTAAATTAAACAGGTGCAATGCTTGTACTGGCTTACAAATGTACTATGTACTAGAAACAGACTTTTATTCACAGTATGTTAGGGGCTCTACAAACATGTCTGCTTAAAAAACGAACTAGACTGTGGCAAATATGCTCAGTCCCCAGAAACAGCAATAGGCTTGCCACATATTACGTGGGGGTTAACGAAGTGACTGGCGAAACGTGGGCGAAATAAGCGCCTCTGTATATATATCGCACCTTTGGGTACAAAGGGTCACTTTTGCATGTGGTTAATCTCTCCAGGAAAAGCATTTTTTTTAAATCAAATTAATCTTTATTTCGGGTACATGCCCATATAAAACTTACACATATTTTTTTTTCTGTAACATTATGAATAATGAACTTTTTTTTTATACACACATATAACGCCTATTTTTTAATATTTTTTTTTTATATTGGGTTCGCCAAATTGACCCCCGCCGCCTGGTGGTAAGTCGTGACGACGTCTAGCGATTGTGGGCCACTCTCACAGCACACAATACTATAGAGAGTGGCCCTCAACTTGACGACCTACTGATGTGCCTCTTCACGCTCCGCTTAAAGAACTCAAGATTATATGTGGGAGGAAATACGTGCACAGGCAGGGCGTGCCAGGCCACTTTCGTTCGGCAGAAAAACGAACGTTTAAAACGCTCGGTTCTCGCGAACATGCTATCCACTGTGTGGTAGTGGCATCTCTGCCCGGCACGCGTTGTTCGGGATCGGAAGGAAGAGGGTGGGATCAGATTGAAGAGCTCTTCAGAACACTCGCCGTGGTAAATACGGTAGAATGCGGCCAAGGAAGCTATTGTTCGGCGCTGAGTTAGCCGCTCAAGGCTTCCCGTTACCTCCGGACAATCTATAATACGGATAGCCCGTCGCTGCATAGCATCGAGAGCGTCCAGCAGATACTTCGCGGAGCCGTCCCAGAGGTGAGAGCAGTATTCGACGCAAGGTCTAACCTGCGTCTTGTACAGCAGACACCTCTGGTCGGGTGTAAAGAATCTCTTTACCTTATTCAGTATTCCTAGTTTCCGCGAAGCTAGCCCTATACATCTTTCGATGTAGTTTTTATTATTGAGCTCTCGACGAACGTCTATGCCAAGGATGTCAAGGGTGTCCTTCATTGGTAATAATGCATTCTGAAGAGAGGGTAGGGGAAGGAAACACGCCCAC